>CM070430.1:110000-122500 GCA_036324595.1 Champsocephalus gunnari | reverse complement strand
GTCCTGAACCCTTTGAAGAGTACTGTCTCCGGTGTGATCGTTCTATAATACACCGTCTAAGCCCGGGGGAGACACGCTAACGCTACATTAGCATCTGCGATCTGTTCTACTTCACGCTACCTGCACTAATGGTCGACATCGAACATTAAAAAGACCAGGCGGTTCAGAGAGAATCAAAGGAAGCAGCTCTGCATGACGTTCTTCTGGGCGTGTTTCATTGTGGTGATAGTGAGGGTGATAGTGAGAGGGTGATAGTGAGGGTGATAGTGAGGGCGATAGTGAGGGTGATAGTGAGGGTGATAGTGAGGGTGATAGTGAGGGTGATAGTGAGGGCGATAGTGAGGGGAGTCAATCCTTTTGTTGACAGACAGTAGTGGCGGCCATCTTAGTGACGTGTGTTGTTCTGCGAGAGCAGAGATGTAGTTCATTCAGCGTTTCACACAAAGTGTCACTTCACAGTTTTACCACTTTTTGTTTTGTTTGACTGAAGATTACATTGCATTACATTACATTTCATTACATTACATTACATCACATCACATTACATCGCATTACATTACATTACATTACATCACATTACATTACATCACATCACATTACATCGCATTACATTACATCACATCACATTACATCGCATTACATTACATTACATTACATCACATTACATTACATCACATTACATTACATTTCATTACATTTCATTACATTACATTACATCGCATTACATTACATCACATCACATTACATCGCATTACATTACATTACATTACATCACATTTAGCTGACGCTTTTATCCAAAGCGACTCACAATAAGTGCGTTCGACCAGGAAGACACAACCTTGAAGAAAACAGAATCATAAAGTACATCAGGTTTCATAGAGCCAAGCATTTCAAGTGCTACTCAACTGGCTTTAGAGGAGCCAGTCCTTTGTTAGTATATAAGTGCTCTGTTAGCAGTGCTTTGTTAGTATATAAGAGCTTTGTTAGTATATAAGAGCTTTGTTAGTATATAAGTGCTTTGTTAGTAGTTCTATCCTCGAGGTGGAGTCGAGAGAGATGAGCTTCAGTCTGGAAGGTGTGTGAGCTTTCTGCTGTCCTGATGTCAATGGGAGCTCATTCCACCATCTTGGAGCCAGGACAGCAAACCCACGTGTTTCTGCTGATGGGAACTTGGGTCCCCCTCGCAGCGAGGGTGCAGCGAGTCGTCTGGCTGATGCAGAGCGGAGTGCACGTGCTGGGGTGCACGGTTTAACCATGTCCTGGATGTAGGAAGGGCCAGATCCATTCGCAGCATGGTACGCAAGTACCAGGGTCTTGAAGTGGATTCTAGCAGTTACCGGAAGCCAGTGGAGGGAGCGGAGGAGCGGCGTGGTGTGGAACATTCAGGAAGGTTGAAGACCAGACGAGCCGCTGCATTCTGGGTGAGAGAGGTCGGATGGCACATGCAGGCAGACCAGCAGGAGGGAGCTGCAGTAGTCTAGTGAGGTGACGAGAGCCTGGACCAGAACCTGCGTGGCTCTCTGGGTCAGCTGGGGACGCGTCCTCCTGATGCTGTAGAGCGTGTATCTGCAGCAGCGGGTTGGAGCAGCGATGTTTGCAGTGAAGGACAGGTTGTTATCGAGGGTCACACCCAGAGTCCTTGCAGTCTGAGTCGGGGAGACAACAGAGGGGCCGATGTTGATAGTCAGGTCAAGAGAGGGACAATCTTTTCCCGGAAGGAAAAGCAGTTCAGTTTTGTCAAGGTTGAGCTTGAGGTGGTGAGCAGACATCCACTGAGAGATGTCAGCTAGACGAGCAGAGATGCGTGCGACGACCTGGGTCTCTGAGCGGGGGAAGGGCAGGATCATTGGGTGTCGTCAGCGTAGCAGTGGTATGAAAAACCATGCGGGCTGATGACAGATCCGAGCGAGTTTGTGTACAGGGAGAAGAGGAGGGGACCAAGAACAGAGCCCTGAGGGACCCCTGTAGTTAATTGACAAGGGTCGGACTCGGACCCTCTCCAAGTGACCCTGTAGGTGCGGTCTTTGAGGTATGAGGTGAGGAGGGAAAGTGCAGAGCCTGATACTCCAAGTTCTTGGAGAGCGAAGGAGGATCTGATGGTTCACCGTGTCGAATGCAGCAGACAGGTCCAACAGGACGAGGACAGAGGAGAGGGAGGCTGCTTTAGCCGTGTGCAGTTCCTCAGAGACAGCAAGGAGGGCAGTTTCTGTGGAGTGACCTGCCTTGAAACCAGACTGGTGCGGATCCAGAAGGTGTTCTGATGGAGAGAGCAGGAGAGTTGTTTAAAGACAGGAACGGGAGGAGAGAGACAGGCCTGTAGTTTATAACCTCAGACGGGTCGAGAGTGGGTTTCTTCAGGAGAGGGTTTACTCTCGCCTCCTTGAGACTGTTTGGAAAGTGACCAGAAGTTAGAGAAGTGTTGATGAAGTGGGAGAGAATATCAGGAGCGATAGTCTGAAGGAGGTTTGAAGGGACAGGGTCCAGAGGACAGGTGGTAGGGCGGGCAGAGGTAACGAGGGTAGGAACCTCACCTGCGAGAGAGGGGAGAAAGGAGGTCAGTGTGTGGGTGGAAGGAGGGTCTGGAGACCCAGCGGTGAGTAGAGGGGAGTCAGAAGAAGAAGAGCGAATATCGTCAACCTTTTTTTCAAAGTGGTTAACAAAGTCGCTTGACAGAAGGGAGGAGGGGGAGGGGCTTTGGGGGGGTCCAAGAGGGAGGAGGGGGAAGGGGCTTTGGGAGGGTCCAAGAGGGAGGAGGGGGAAGGGGCTTTGGGGGGGTCCAGGAGGGAGGAGGGGGAGGGGCTTTGGGGGGGGTCCAAGAGGGAGGAGAAGATGGAAAATAGTTTTTTGGGATTGGAATAAGAAGATTGGATCTTATCTTGAAAGAAAGTGCTTTTTGCCGGAGAGATGGAAGCAGAGAAAGAGGAGAGGAGAGCCTGATAGGTTAGGAGGTCGTCACGGTGTTTGGATTTCCACCGTTTCCGCTCAGCTGCCCGAAGGACGGTTCCATTAGCACGCAGTGCGTCATTTAGCCAGGGAGCAGGAGGGGACTGAGGAGTCTGCCGAGATGTGAGAGGACAGAGAGAGTCCAGAGAGGATGAGAGAGTAGAGAGAGAGTCCAGAGAGGACAGAGAGAGGAGAGAGGACAGAGAGAGGAGAGAGAGGACGGAGAGAGTCCAGAGAGGAGGAGAGAGAGAGAGTCCAGAGAGGATGAGAGAGGAGAGAGAGAGAGTCCAGAGAGGATGAGAGAGGAGAGAGGAGAGAGAGAGTCCAGAGAGGATGAGAGAGGAGAGAGAGAGAGAGAGTCCAGAGAGGATGTGAGAGGAGAGAGGACAGAGAGAGTCCAGAGAGGATGAGAGAGGAGAGAGAGAGAGTCCAGAGAGGATGAGAGAGGAGAGAGAGAGAGAGTCCAGAGAGGATGAGAGAGGAGAGAGAGAGTCCAGAGAGGAGAGAGGAGAGAGAGAGTCCAGAGAGGAGGAGAGAATAGAGAGGAGAGTTTCTGCAGCAGAGTGTGGAGGCAGGAGTTGGAACGAGTCAGAGGAAGGGAGGGCTGAGAGCACCGATGAGGCAAAGGTAGAGGGGGAGAGGGAAGATCTTTTAAATGGACATTTGACATGCGTCATGGTTCTTACTAACCCTAACCCATTTGACATGCGTCATGGTTCTTCCTAACCCTAACCCATTTGACATGCGTCATGGTTCTTACTGACCCTAACCCTAACCCATTTGACATGCGTCATGGTTCTTACTAACCCTACCCTAACCCATTTGACATGCGTCATGGTTCTTACTAACCCTAACCCTAACCCATTTGACATGCGTCATGGTTCTTACTAACCCTAACGCATTTGACATGCGTCATGGTTCTTACTAACCCTAACCCTATTGACATGCGTCATGGTTCTTACTGACCCTAACCCTAACCCATTTGACATGCGTCATGGTTCTTACTAACCCTAACGCATTTGACATGCGTCATGGTTCTTACTAACCCTAACCCTATTGACATGCGTCATGGTTCTTACTGACCCTAACCCATTTGACATGCGTCATGGTTCTTACTAACCCTAACCCATTTGACATGCGTCATGGTTCTTACTAACCCTAACCCATTTGACATGCGTCATGGTTCTTACTAACCCTAACCCATTTGACATGCGTCATGGTTCTTACTAACCCTAACCCTAACCCATTTGACATGCGTCATGGTTCTTACTAACCCTAACCCATTTGACATGTGTCATGGTTCTTACTGACCCTAACCCTAACCCATTTGACATGCGTCATGGTTCTTACTAACCCTAACCCTAACCCATTTGACATGCGTCATGGTTCTTACTAACCCTAACCCATTTGACATGCGTCATGGTTCTTACTGACCCTAACCCATTTGACATGCGTCATGGTTCTTACTGACCCTAACCCATTTGACATGCGTCATGGTTCTTACTAACCCTAACCCTAACCCATTTGACATGCGTCATGGTTCTTAATAACCCTAACCCATTTGACATGCGTCATGGTTCTTACTAACCCTAACCCATTTGACATGCGTCATGGTTCTTACTGACCCTAACCCATTTGACATGCGTCATGGTTCTTACTGACCCTAACCCATTTGACATGCGTCATGGTTCTTACTAACCCTAACCCTAACCCATTTGACATGCGTCATGGTTCTTACTAACCCTAACCCATTTGACATGCGTCATGGTTCTTACTAACCCTAACCCATTTGACATGCGTCATGGTTCTTACTAACCCTAAACCATTTGACATGCGTCATGGTTCTTACTAACCCTAACCCATTTGACATGCGTCATGGTTCTTACTAACCCTAAACCATTTGACATGCGTCATGGTTCTTACTAACCCTAACCCTAACCCATTTGACATGCGTCATGGTTCTTACTAACCCTAACCCATTTGACATGCGTCATGGTTCTTCCTAACCCTAACCCATTTGACATGCGTCATGGTTCTTACTAACCCTAACCCATTTGACATGCGTCATGGTTCTTAATAACCCTAACCCTAACCCATTTGACATGCGTCATGGTTCTTACTAACCCTAACCCTAACCCATTTGACATGCGTCATGGTTCTTACTAACCCTAACCCATTTGACATGCGTCATGGTTCTTACTAACCCTAAACCATTTGACATGCGTCATGGTTCTTACTAACCCTAACCCATTTGACATGTGTCATGGTTCTTACTAACCCTAACCCATTTGACATGCGTCATGGTTCTTACTAACCCTAAACCATTTGACATGTGTCATGGTTCTTACTAACCCTAACCCATTTGACATGCGTCATGGTTCTTACTAACCCTAACCCATTTGACATGTGTCATGGTTCTTACTAACCCTAAACCATTTGACATGCGTCATGGTTCTTACTAACCCTAACCCATTTGACATGTGTCATGGTTCTTACTAACCCTAAACCATTTGACATGCGTCATGGTTCTTCCTAACCCTAACCCTTGACATGCGTCATGGTTCTTACTAACCCTAAACCATTTGACATGCGTCATGGTTCTTACTAACCCTAACCCATTTGACATGCGTCATGGTTCTTACTAACCCTAACCCTAACCCATTTGACATGTGTCATGGTTCTTACTAACCCTAAACCATTTGACATGCGTCATGGTTCTTCCTAACCCTAACCCTTGACATGCGTCATGGTTCTTACTAACCCTAAACCATTTGACATGCGTCATGGTTCTTACTAACCCTAACCCATTTGACATGTGTCATGGTTCTTACTAACCCTAAACCATTTGACATGCGTCATGGTTCTTCCTAACCCTAACCCTTGACATGCGTCATGGTTCTTACTAACCCTAAACCATTTGACATGCGTCATGGTTCTTACTAACCCTAACCCTAACCCATTTGACATGTGTCATGGTTCTTACTAACCCTAACCCATTTGACATGTGTCATGGTTCTTACTAACCCTAAACCATTTGACATGCGTCATGGTTCTTACTAACCCTAACCCTTGACATGCGTCATGGTTCTTACTAACCCTAAACCATTTGACATGTGTCATGGTTCTTACTAACCCTAACCCATTTGACATGCGTCATGGTTCTTACTAACCCTAACCCTAACCCATTTGA
Organism: Champsocephalus gunnari; assembly: GCA_036324595.1. Classification (NCBI taxonomy): domain Eukaryota; kingdom Metazoa; phylum Chordata; class Actinopteri; order Perciformes; family Channichthyidae; genus Champsocephalus; species Champsocephalus gunnari. Next base: position 116,367 of record CM070430.1, on the reverse strand, counting down.
CATGTGTCATGGTTCTTACTAACCCTAACCCATTTGACATGCGTCATGGTTCTTACTAACCCTAACCCATTTGACATGCGTCATGAGTGTACTTCGTTGCACAATTCAAACAGGATGGAAAGATAATCTTTCTCTCTCCATTGACTTCAGAAATAAGGTCCCATGAGGTCCCCCGGGAGGGGAGGGACTTCACCTCTCTATATGTGTATATATTTATATATATATACACAGAATATATATATATACAGTATGTATATACTGTTTACACACACGTGTGTGACTCTCCTCCTGTTTGTGTCTTTAGTTTGTTATTATTTGTATTATTATATGTCACTTTAAATATTGCTTATTGACATAATCTGTCTCACACACACACACACACACACCACACACACACACACACACACACACACACACACACACACACACACACACACACACACACACACACACACACACACACACACACACACACACACACATACACAACAACACACACACACACACACACACACACACACACCACACACACACACACACACACTTCCTGCTCCTCCCAGCAGCAGTTGATGTGAGAAACAGAAGTTCAGCGTGATGGAGAAAACATGTTTCACCCTGTGTGTGTGTGTGTGTGTGTGTGTGTGTGTGTGCGCAGAACAAGGAGAAGGTGCGTCTGAAGGAGAGGGAGAAGGAGGCGCGAGAGAGAGAGGCTCGTCTCAGTAACGGTCACCTGTTCACCTCCCTGACGGTCTCCTCCACGACGCTGTGCTCCTCCTGCAGCCGCAGCATCACGGCCAAGGAGGCGCTGAGCTGCCCAGGTACTCATATATATATATACATATATACATACATGTACACACATATATATACACGCAGCATCACGGCCAAGGAGGCGCTGAGCTGCCCAGGTACTCATATATATATATACATATATACATACATGTACACACATATATATACACGCAGCATCACGGCCAAGGAGGCGCTGAGCTGCCCAGGTACTCATATATATATATACATATATACATACATGTACACACATATATATACACGCAGCATCACGGCCAAGGAGGCGCTGAGCTGCCCAGGTACTCATATATATATATTAGGGCTGTCAAACGATTACAATAATTAATCAGATGAATCACCATTCGAACTATGTCCACAATCTGCCATTTCTTTCTGTATATTGTGGGAATGGAGAGATAAACGAAAGAAGGCGGAGATATCCATTTAACAGAATCTGTGTTTATTATAACGTGTTCTGCGTGTCCAAATGAAAGACAGACACCACACACACACACACACACACACACCACACACACACCTATCAGTCATCACACCGTGGTCTGAATTCATTACGTGTTGATTTCCATCAACGGGGAGTACTTCAGGAAGTCAACAGAGGGGGGGGGGCTAGTGGAGTACTTCAGGAAAGTCAACAGAGGGGGGGGGGCTAGTGGAGTACTTCAGGAAGTCAACAGAGGCTAGTGGAGTACTTCAGGAAGTCAACAGAGGGGGGGGGGCTAGTGGAGTACTTCAGGAAGTCGACAGAGGGGGGGGGCTAGTGGAGTACTTCAGGAAGTCAACAGAGGGGGGGGGGCTAGTGGAGTACTTCAGGAAGTCGACAGAGGGGGGGGGGCTAGTGGAGTACTTCAGGAAAGTCAACAGAGGGGGGGGGGCTAGTGGAGTACTTCAGGAAAGTCAACAGAGGGGGGGGGGCTAGTGGAGTACTTCAGGAAAGTCGACAGAGGGGGGGGGGCTAGTGGAGTACTTCAGGAAGTCGACAGAGGGGGGGGGGCTAGTGGAGTACTTCAGGAAGTCGACAGAGGGGGGGGGGCTAGTGGAGTACTTCAGGAAAGTCGACAGAGGGGGGGGCTAGTGGAGTACTTCAGGAAGTCGACAGAGGGGGGGGGGCTAGTGGAGTACTTCAGGAAAGTCGACAGAGGGGGGGGGGCTAGTGGAGTACTTCAGGAAGTCGACAGAGGGGGGGGGGCTAGTGGAGTACTTCAGGAAGTCGACAGAGGGGGGGGGGCTAGTGGAGTACTTCAGGAAGTCGACAGAGGGGGGGGGGCTAGTGGAGTACTTCAGGAAAGTCGACAGAGGGGGGGGGGCTAGTGGAGTACTTCAGGAAAGTCGACAGAGGGGGGGGGCTAGTGGAGTACTTCAGGAAGTCGACAGAGGGGGGGGGGCTAGTGGAGTACTTCAGGAAAGTCGACAGAGCTAGTGGAGTACTTCAGGAAAGTCGACAGAGGGGGGGGGGCTAGTGGAGTACTTCAGGAAAGTCGACAGAGGGGGGGGGCTAGTGGAGTACTTCAGGAAAGTCGACAGAGGGGGGGGGGCTAGTGGAGTACTTCAGGAAGTCGACAGAGGGGGGGGGGCTAGTGGAGTACTTCAGGAAAGTCGACAGAGGGGGGGGGGCTAGTGGAGTACTTCAGGAAAGTCGACAGAGGGGGGGGGGCTAGTGGAGTACTTCAGGAAAGTCGACAGAGGGGGGGGGGCTAGTGGAGTACTTCAGGAAAGTCGACAGAGGGGGGGGGGCTAGTGGAGTACTTCAGGAAAGTCGACAGAGGGGGGGGGGCTAGTGGAGTACTTCAGGAAGTCGACAGAGGGGGGGGGGCTAGTGGAGTACTTCAGGAAGTCGACAGAGGGGGGGGGGCTAGTGGAGTACTTCAGGAAAGTCGACAGAGGGGGGGGGGCTAGTGGAGTACTTCAGGAAAGTCGACAGAGGGGGGGGGGCTAGTGGAGTACTTCAGGAAAGTCGACAGAGGGGGGGGGGCTAGTGGAGTACTTCAGGAAAGTCGACAGAGCTAGTGGAGTACTTCAGGAAAGTCGACAGAGGGGGGGGGGCTAGTGGAGTACTTCAGGAAAGTCGACAGAGGGGGGGGGGCTAGTGGAGTACTTCAGGAAAGTCGACAGAGGGGGGGGGGCTAGTGGAGTACTTCAGGAAAGTCGACAGAGGGGGGGGGGCTAGTGGAGTACTTCAGGAAGTCGACAGAGGGGGGGGGGCTAGTGGAGTACTTCAGGAAGTCGACAGAGCTAGTGGAGTACTTCAGGAAAGTCGACAGAGGGGGGGGGGCTAGTGGAGTACTTCAGGAAAGTCGACAGAGGGGGGGGGGCTAGTGGAGTACTTCAGGAAAGTCGACAGAGGGGGGGGGGCTAGTGGAGTACTTCAGGAAAGTCGACAGAGGGGGGGGGGCTAGTGGAGTACTTCAGGAAAGTCGACAGAGGGGGGGGGGCTAGTGGAGTACTTCAGGAAAGTCGACAGAGGCTAGTGGAGTACTTCAGGAAAGTCGACAGAGGGGGGGGGGCTAGTGGAGTACTTCAGGAAAGTCGACAGAGGGGGGGGGGCTAGTGGAGTACTTCAGGAAAGTCGACAGAGGGGGGGGGGCTAGTGGAGTACTTCAGGAAAGTCGACAGAGCTAGTGGAGTACTTCAGGAAAGTCGACAGAGGGGGGGGGGCTAGTGGAGTACTTCAGGAAGTCGACAGAGGGGGGGGGGCTAGTGGAGTACTTCAGGAAAGTCGACAGAGGGGGGGGGGCTAGTGGAGTACTTCAGGAAAGTCGACAGGGGGGGGGGCTAGTGGAGTACTTCAGGAAAGTCGACAGAGGGCTAGTGGAGTACTTCAGGAAAGTCGACAGAGGGGGGGGGGCTAGTGGAGTACTTCAGGAAAGTCGACAGAGGGGGGGGGGCTAGTGGAGTACTTCAGGAAGTCGACAGAGGGGGGGGGCTAGTGGAGTACTTCAGGAAAGTCGACAGAGGGGGGGGGCTAGTGGAGTACTTCAGGAAAGTCGACAGAGGGGGGGGGGCTAGTGGAGTACTTCAGGAAAGTCGACAGAGGGGGGGGGGCTAGTGGAGTACTTCAGGAAAGTCGACAGAGGGGGGGGGGCTAGTGGAGTACTTCAGGAAAGTCGACAGAGGGGGGGGGGCTAGTGGAGTACTTCAGGAAAGTCGACAGAGGGGGGGGGGCTAGTGGAGTACTTCAGGAAAGTCGACAGAGGGGGGGGGGCTAGTGGAGTACTTCAGGAAAGTCGACAGAGGGGGGGGGGCTAGTGGAGTACTTCAGGAAAGTCGACAGAGGGGGGGGGGCTAGTGGAGTACTTCAGGAAAGTCGACAGGGGGGGGGGCTAGTGGAGTACTTCAGGAAAGTCGACAGGGGGGGGGGCTAGTGGAGTACTTCAGGAAAGTCGACAGGGGGGGGGGCTAGTGGAGTACTTCAGGAAAGTCGACAGGGGGGGGGGCTAGTGGAGTACTTCAGGAAAGTCGACAGAGGGGGGGGGGCTAGTGGAGTACTTCAGGAAAGTCGACAGAGGGGGGGGGGCTAGTGGAGTACTTCAGGAAAGTCGACAGAGGGGGGGGGGCTAGTGGAGTACTTCAGGAAAGTCGACAGGGGGGGGGCTAGTGGAGTACTTCAGGAAAGTCGACAGGGGGGGGGGCTAGTGGAGTACTTCAGGAAAGTCGACAGGGGGGGGGCTAGTGGAGTACTTCAGGAAAGTCGACAGGGGGGGGGGCTAGTGGAGTACTTCAGGAAAGTCGACAGAGCTAGTGGAGTACTTCAGGAAAGTCGACAGGGGGGGGGGCTAGTGGAGTACTTCAGGAAAGTCGACAGAGCTAGTGGAGTACTTCAGGAAAGTCGACAGAGGGGGGGGGGCTAGTGGAGTACTTCAGGAAAGTCGACAGAGGGGGGGGGCTAGTGGAGTACTTCAGGAAAGTCGACAGAGGGGGGGGGGCTAGTGGAGTACTTCAGGAAAGTCGACAGAGGGGGGGGGGCTAGTGGAGTACTTCAGGAAAGTCGACAGAGGGGGGGGGGCTAGTGGAGTACTTCAGGAAAGTCGACAGAGGCTAGTGGAGTACTTCAGGAAAGTCGACAGGGGGGGGGGCTAGTGGAGTACTTCAGGAAAGTCGACAGAGGGGGGGGGGCTAGTGGAGTACTTCAGGAAAGTCGACAGAGGGGGGGGGGCTAGTGGAGTACTTCAGGAAAGTCGACAGAGGGGGGGGGGCTAGTGGAGTACTTCAGGAAAGTCGACAGAGGGGGGGGGGCTAGTGGAGTACTTCAGGAAAGTCGACAGAGGCTAGTGGAGTACTTCAGGAAAGTCGACAGAGGGGGGGGGGCTAGTGGAGTACTTCAGGAAAGTCGACAGAGGGGGGGGGGCTAGTGGAGTACTTCAGGAAAGTCGACAGAGGGGGGGGGGCTAGTGGAGTACTTCAGGAAAGTCGACAGAGGGGGGGGGGCTAGTGGAGTACTTCAGGAAAGTCGACAGAGGGGGGGGGGCTAGTGGAGTACTTCAGGAAAGTCGACAGAGGGGGGGGGGCTAGTGGAGTACTTCAGGAAAGTCGACAGAGGGGGGGGGGCTAGTGGAGTACTTCAGGAAGTCGACAGAGGGGGGGGGGCTAGTGGAGTACTTCAGGAAGTCGACAGAGGGAGTCTCCCTCCGCAGCCGGTCGGCGTAGTGTCGGCTCAGTTCCGTCGTACAGACCCACGTTAACAGCAGCCTGTCTGTGCACACGGAGACCGACTCTGTCGTCCGGGGATCGAACCGCCTTCTGGAAAAGCTTCACAAGTACGTCGGTACGCAATGCGCTTTGTGACACAAGTGACGCATTTCAGATTACGCCTAACCTGCGTTCCAGTTACGTGTTACTGAACTACAGCAAGAGTATTCTGCGTCGGGACTTCCTGCAGCAACACCACGCCGTTATCACAGATGTTCTCTTGAGAAGTCGATCACTACGTGTTTCAAAGCGTGTTTCCTGAGATCAGTCTGACTACCTGCCGTCTGTGCAGTTTACTCTGCGCGTTGGCAGACTTCATGTTGCTCACTCTAACATCGTGTGTCACGGTGGGGCTGAGCCATGTCTCGGTATGGGTGCAGCCTGCCCCAGCCATACCCGGCGCTGCCACTGGGGGCACGTATGGGGCGGGCCATTCTGCACATGCGTTAAATGCGTTAAATATTTTAACGCAATTAATTCCAAAAATTAATTACCGCCGTTAACGCGATAATTTTGACAGCACTAATATATACATGTACATACATGTACACACATATATATACACGCAGCATCACGGCCAATTAGAGCTGTCAAGTTAACGCACATTTTTTTTAACGCCACTAATTATTTTAACGTGCGATTAACGCATTTGTATTTGTCCTCGGCCCGCCCGTAGTTTCAGAGCCCAAAGGCTTGACGTGGTTGTTGTTGTTGTTGTTGTTGTTGTTGTTAGTTGGATGGTGGCAGATTATAGAGAGAGATATGGATAAGAAAAGGCGTTTTAAACCGCTCGCTGGAAGGCGGGGAGACGCCTGGACACGGCGCCCACGAGCAGCAAGCTTTCAGCGACAGCTTAACGCTGTGGAGGACATTC
>CM070430.1:50000-102500 GCA_036324595.1 Champsocephalus gunnari | reverse complement strand
TGTGTCTGATGTGTACACATGTGTGTCTGATGTGTGTCTGATGTGTGTTTGATGTGTGTCTGATGTGTGTCTGTTGTGTGTCTGATGTGTGTCTGATGTGTGTCTGATGTGTACACATGTGTGTCTGATGTGTGTTTGATGTGTGTTTGATGTGTGTCTGATGTGTGTCTGTTGTGTGTCTGATGTGTGTTTGATGTGTGTTTGATGTGTGTCTGATGTGTGTTTGATGTGTGTTTGATGTGTGTTTGATGTGTGTACGATGTGTGTCTGATGTGTGTCTGATGTGTGTCTGATGTGTACACCATGTGTGTCTGATGTGTGTCTGATGTGTGTTTGATGTGTACACGATGTGTGTCTGATGTGTGTTTGATGTGTGTCTGATGTGTGTCTGATGTGTGTCTGATGTGTGTCTGATGTGTGTTTGATGTGTGTCTGATGTGTGTTTGATGTGTGTCTGATGTGTGTCTGATGTGTACACGATGTGTGTCTGATGTGTGTCTGATGTGCATATGGTGTGTGTTCAGGGGAGTGGTGGTGGAGCCCCCTGCTGGAGGAGCTGCAGGAGGAGGGCCGCTGTGTGCAGGCCGACAGCTGGAGCCTGGTGGTGGAGCCGAAGTTCCTGCAGTCGCTCCACAAAGACCTCATCAAGAAGCAGGACGTCATCTACGGTACTTTGGAACATGTTGTGCTGTCTCTCCCCGCAGGATGGGTGAAATCAAGATGGACGATGATTTCATCAAATCCAAATAGTTTGTTAATCTTAGAAGAAAAAGGACAACAACAATACAACAATTAGGATCACACATATCCCATACACATTCAATCACACTCAAGTCCCACCGTCTGCCGAGGCGTTCGGCCCCTAGTCGATCTGTCGTTCTGTCTGTCCGACTTCTGTTATGCTTGTGTTTGCCCCATCACGTGTAAAGCGACCTTGGGTCCTTGGAAGGCGCTATATAAATCCAACCTATTATTATTACTACAGGGTGTCCGCGGGGTCTTACCTGCTGGTGGACTACCTGAGAGATACACAGCAGAAGAACACGAACTAAAGGGCCACCATGCTCCGGCTCTTCTTCGCTGCTGTTATCTTGTGGCGGCAGCAGCGTGTTACCACTGCAGCGGGCAGCTCGCTTTAAGCGTGCCGAGCCGTGCGGGGCCCGTGCGGGGCCCCTTTTTGGTTGCGTTTCCACTTGGCCTAGTTTTGGCCCAGGGCTGCTTTTTCACCTTTTTTCTGGCCCGACTAAATCGTGGTTCTAGGGCCAGGAACAACCGGGCTGAGTCGGGCTGAGCATGCTAAACTAGAGAGAGAATCGCTGGCAAGGGGGGCAACGACTACAACAAGATGAACATATTTAACCGTGATTTAATTGTAATACACGTTTCTAAATGATGCCGAAGAAACAACATACTGATACCGGTTAGTAAAAACCGGTCTTGGCCGGGGTCTTGAGAGGGGTCTGACTACCGGAGGCTGCTGGAGACCGCATGACAGTCTTGACCGGGGTCTTGAGAGGCGTCTGACTACCGGAGGCTGCTGGAGACCGCATGACAGTCTTGACCGGGGTCTTGAGAGGGGTCTGACTACGAACACCCTGTGATGCGACAGGGTTTGGTCCGAACATTTATTCTGCCACTGGCCATTTTAAGAATGATGCCTCTTTCCTCCAAGTTCCACACTGCATGTGTGTGCTTCAGGTGCTTGTTCAAAGCCAGATAGAAGAGTCTGCACACCGGGCATTCGGACGCCATCCTTACTGAAACAGAGAATTGTATTTAAATTCTGTTGTGTTTCCCCGTTTATATGCGTTAGCGTAACCGGTAATTGCAACAAAGGTTTGATGCTTCAATGCCTGGTACACGGACCAAGGGAGGACTTGGGTTACCACCGGGTTAAATGGTCCCACCTCCGCACCAACGCGGGGCTGGTGATGGCAACATTGGGTCCGATGCATCAATTCATGGTGGCCCGACCATGACAGGGTTTGGGGTGCCCCGGAACCAGGCAGTACCCCAGCAGGAAACACGTTTTATGGTCAAAGGAGGAAAGAGTGATAGAACCGGGGTAAAGCAAAGAAAGTGTCCGAAAATAGTAACTTGTAACCCGGGTAGAGAGTATGTCATCTCTCGGTCCTATCCTCCAGACAACATGGTAACGTGGGGACAACAGTACCTCTGGGCGCTCCATCCCGCTCCGGCATTCACCGCAGCGGGGGGAGGGGGCATTGAACCCCTCACACCTGCCCCCGGAGGAGGCAGGGGAGTCAGGTACACGGAGGGCGCACGGTGGACGGCCAGGGCGAGGCAGCCACACCGCACTGCTGGCGGACTGCCGGGGGAGAACGCGCTGCTCGGGAGCCAGGCTCAGAGAGAGTGGCGGTGGGTGCCCACCCACCTGCCTTTTACAGCGGGAGCACGAGCTAGTCTCGGGGAGGGAGAGAAGAGAGGAGCGGAGGCTGCCGAAACAGCCAGGACCCTCCCCTCAAACACACCCCTCAATTTCAAGAAGAGTCCCCTTTCGACTCCCCTTGCATTCCTCCACAGACCAGTTTGGACTTAAAGTTAAGAACCAGGCTGGGGGGGTCTCCAGGCATCAGAGAACCAGAGAAAAAGGGTGAAAATGGAGAAATTGTATCCCAAAATAGTGTCTCTTAAGGCGGATAGAGTCCCCTGACAACTCCCATCACATTCCTCCAGAGTCAGAAAAAGTCTGAGTTAACTTTTGGAAGAACCAGAGGAAGGGGTGAAAATGGATAAAATGTATCCGAAAATAGTGTCTCATTATTCCGTGCCAACTCCCCTTGAATTCCTCCAGAGACCAGTTCAAAGACTTAAAGTTTGGTAAGAACCATGATTGGGGGTCCTCCAGGCAACAATTTGATCCGATCCAAAGTGCTCATGAGGCGGATACATTCCTCCATGATTTCTCCATGATGGTGCTCTCAAAAACCGGGTTTCCGATTTCGTGCAGATGGTAGCTTGGAAAAGATGAATGAATTTTTTGGACGGAGGAAGGGAGGTCTCGTTTCCCCTCTCCGTTGTAAAATGCAACGGGGGGGGTGCAAATGTCTTGACTTGAGCTTTTTGTAGCCCCTCCTCCGTTGGCACTTAGCTGTTTTTTCGAGAATTTCGAAAATCATGCATACTTCCATAACCTCGCACACCGTGAGACCCCGGACCCCCGGACTTAAGCACTCCCCCACGGACTAAACACAGATGTTCACACCCTCCAGAACCTCATGCCCCTGGTGACACTTAAAGGAGGTGGATTTTGTGGTGCTTTACTGTCCGCACACCAGCATCCATATTCGGCCTTATTCACAGCACCACCTGCCCTGCTGGAGGTTCACACTTTAACTTTCTTTTGTACCCTCATCTGCCTTACACATCCTCCCACACTTGAGCACTCCTCACTCGGACTAAACCCCTCCATGCACACCCAGACTGCACCCAGAGAACAGGCTGCTTCACAGCACTTTGCAAGCCAGGAAAAGTGATTGAATCCTGGGTATACATGTTTTAAATAGTCTGATACCTCCAGGGCGCATCCCCACATCTTACAAGCCAGGGAAGGTGCCTGAATCCTGGGTAAACATTGTTTAATTGTTTAAGTGTTTTTAAATGTGTGAAACAGTGTTTTGTCACTTTCAAAACTCTCCCGTCATTGACCGGAGAAATGGGGTCGATGTTGTTTTCAATCTGACCGTTAATATTCCAGTGAGACGAAGTACGTCCAACGACCGGACTGATCCCATGTTCATGTTGTCCCGATACCGGAGCATTCCCTAACCCTTGTCTTGGAGGGGCCAACGGAGCCCCGCGCCCCCCCCTGAAATTCAAGGTGTTAAAAAAATATATATAATTATTTATTTATTTTAATGTATATATAGCACCACATTGCAAATAATCTATAACTACTGTCACTTTTCACATTGAACATGTGCTCTTTTATGAAATAAACTAAACGCTTTCATTTGAAGTCGTGAGTTTAGTGTTGTTGACCCTGAGAAACACGATGCACTCATCGATAATCACAGCTCCGCTGCTCCAGAGGATTTACAGAATATATCCAACGCCACACAAACGCACCAGTGACCGTGTCTGATGTGGCTCTTGCCCTCCGACTGGTTGCCCCCCTGGTGTAGCAGTATATCATGAGGTTGTGTGTTATATATAGAAAGTACTTCCAGTATCTGTACAGCAGTATATAACGAGGTTGTGTGTTATATATAGAAAGTACTTACAGTATCTGTACAGCAGTATATAACGAGGTTGTGTGTTATATATAGAAAGTACTTCCAGTATCTGTATAGCAGTATATAACGAGGTTGTGTGTTATATATAGAAAGTACTTCCAGTATCTGTATAGCAGTATATAACGAGGTTGTGTGTTATGTATAGAAAGTACTTCCAGTATCTGTATAGCAGTATATAACGAGGTTGTGTGTTATATATAGAAAGTACTTCCAGTATCTGTACAGCAGTATATAATGAGGTTGTGTGTTATGTATAGAAAGTACTTCCAGTATCTGTATAGCAGTATATAACGAGGTTGTGTGTTATATATAGAAAGTACTTCCAGTATCTGTATAGCAGTATATAACGAGGTTGTGTGTTATGTATAGAAAGTACTTCCAGTATCTGTATAGCAGTATATAACGAGGTTGTGTGTTATATATAGAAAGTACTTCCAGTATCTGTACAGCAGTATATAATGAGGTTGTGTGTTATGTATAGAAAGTACTTCCAGTATCTGTACAGCAGTATATAACGAGGTTGTACCGTGTGTCAGAGCTGATCCAGACGGAGTTCCACCACGTGCGCACGCTGCGCATCATGGAGGGCGTGTACCGCCGGGGCATGCTGGAGGAGGTGCTGCAGGAGGCGGCCGTGGTGCACACCATCTTCCCCTGCCTGGACCAGCTGCTGGAGTGGCACAGCAGCTTCCTGGCCCAGCTGCTGGCCCGCAGGAAGGAGGGGCTGGTGGAGGGCAGCGGCAACTTCACCGTGCGGCGCATCGGAGACCTGCTGCTGGGACAGGTGACTGAGGGGTACCTGGGGGTGACTGGGGGGTACCTGGGGGGTGACTGAGGGGTGACTGGGGGGTGACTGAGGGGTGACTGGGGGGTGACTGAGGGGGAACTGAGGGGTGACTGAGGGGTACCTGAGGGGTGACTGAGGGGGAACTGAGGGGTGACTGAGGGGTGACTGAGGGGTGACTGAGGGGAGACTGAGGGGGAACTGAGGGGTGACTGAGGGGGAACTGAGCGGTGACTGAGGGGCGACTGAGGGGGAACTGAGGGGTGACTGAGGGGGAACTGAGGGGTGACTGAGGGGCGACAGAGGGGTACCTGAGGGGTGACTGAGGGGTGACTGACGGGCGACTGAGGGGTACCTGAGGGGGAACTGAGGGGTGACTGAGGGGGAACTGAGGGGTACCTGAGGGGTGACTGAGGGGTACTTGAAGGGGAACTGAGGGGTACTTGAGGGGTGACTGAGGGATGACTGAAGGGGAACTGAGGGGTGACTAAGGGGTGACTGAGGGGTAACTGAGGGGTGACTAAGGGGTAACTGAAGGGGAACTGAGGGGTGACTAAGGGGTGACTGAGGGGTAACTGAAGGGGAACTGACGGGTGACTAAGGGGTGACTGAGGGGTAACTGAAGGGGAACTGACGGGTGACTGAAGGGGAACTGAGGGGTGACTGAGGGGTAACTGAAGGGGAACTGACGGGTGACTGAGGGGTGACTGAGGGGTAACTGAGGGGTAACTGAGGGGTAACTGAAGGGGAACTGAGGGGGAACTGAGAGGTGACTGAGGGGTAACTGAAGGGGAACTGACGGGTGACTGAGGGGTGACTGAGGGGTAACTGAGGGGTAACTGAGGGGTTACTGACCCTGAGTGTGTGTGTGTGTGTGTGTGTGTGTGTGTGTGTGTGTGTGTAGTTCTCAGGGCAGTGTGCAGACGACATGAAGAAACTGTACTCTGAGTTCTGCAGTCGACACCCGAAAGCTGTGAAACTCTACAAAGAGGTTCTGACCCGAGACCGGAAACTGCAGCAGTTCATCAGGGTGAGTACCAGCACCAGAGCCTAGTCCTGGACCAGAACCAGAGCCTAGTCCTGGACTACAACCAGAACTTAGTCTTGAACATGGACCAGAAGCTGGACCAGAACCTAGTCTTAAACCAGAACCTAGTCTTGAAGCTGAACCAAAACCTAGTCTTGAAGCTGGACCAGAACCTATTCTTGAAGCTGGACCAGAACCTAGTCTTGAAGCTGGACCAGAACCTAGTCTTGAACCATAACCTAGTCTTGAACCATAACCTAGTCTTGAACCAGAACCTTGTCTTGAAGCAGAACCTAGACTTGAAGCTGGACCAGAACCTAGTCTTAAACCAGAACCTAGTCTTAAAGCTGGACCAGAACCTTGTCTTGAAGCAGAACCTAGACTTTAAGCTGGACCAGAACCTAGTCTTGAACCAGAACCGAGTCTTGAACCATAACCTAGTCTTGAAGCAGAACCTAGACTTGAAGCTGGACAAGAACCTAGTCTTAAAGCTGGACCAGAACCTAGTCTTGAACCAGAACCTAGTGTCTTGAACCATAACCTAGTCTTGAACCAGAACCTAGTCTTGAACCATAACCTAGTCTTAAACCAGAACCTAGTCTTGAACCATAACCTAGTGTCTTGAACCATAACCTAGTCTTGAACCAGAACCTAGTCTTGAACCATAACCTAGTCTTGAACCAGAACCTAGTCTTGAACCATAACCTAGTCTTGAACCAGAACCTAGTCTTGAATCATAACCTAGTCTTGAACGAGAACCTAATCTTGAACCATAACCTAGTCTTGAAGCAGAACCTAGACTTGAAGCTGGACCTGTATCTAATGTGGTGTTTCTGTCTATTCCATAATGCTCAGCGGGCCTGTCGTGGTCCTCTTCTGCGTCGCCATGGTGTCCAGGAGTGCATCCTGCTAGTGACTCAGCGAATCACAAAGTACCCTGTCCTCATCCAGCGGATCCTCGACAACACCAAGGGTACCTCGAACTCTGACCTCTAATAACCCCTGACCTCTAATAACCTCTGACCCCTAATAACCTCTGACATCTGCTATGACCTCCAGGCAGTGAGGAGGAGTCTCAGGCTCTGACCCGGGCTCTGCTGCTCCTGAAGGGGCTCATCAGCTCCGTGGACCAGGAGGTTCTGGAGCTGGACCGGACCCGGAGGCTTCAGGAGGTCCAGGCCCGCCTGGACCCCAGGGCCCAGGCGGAGGTTCAGGGAGGAGGAGAGTTCAGAGGGGGGGAGCTGCTGAGGAGGAGGCTGCTCTATGAGGGACCCCTCCTCTGGAAGGTGCAGGGCTCCAGGATGAAAGGTACAGTCACCTGTGTACCTGTCCACCTGTCTACCTGTCCACCTGTCTACCTAACCATCTGTCTACCTAACCATCTGTCTACCTGTTCAACTGTCTACCTGTCCACCTGTCTACCTGTCCACCTGTCTACCTAACCATCTGTCTACCTGTTCACCTGTCTACATGTCCACCTGTCTACCTAACCATCTGTCTACCTGTCCACCTGTCTACCTGTCCACCTGTCTACCTAACCATCTGTCTACCTAACCATCTGTCTACCTGTTCATCTGTCTACCTGTCCATCTCTCTACCTGTCCATCTCTCTACCTGTCCACCTGTCTACCTAACCATCTGTCTACCTGTCCATCTGTCTACCTGTCCACCTGTCTACCTAACCATCTGTCTCCCTGTTCACCTGTCTACCTGTTCATCTGTCTACCTGTCCATCTCTCTACCTGTCCACCTGTCTACCTAACCATCTGTCTACCTGTTCAACTGTCTACCTGTTCATCTGTTCAACTGTCTACCTGTTCAACTGTCTACCTGTCCATCTGTCTACCTGTCCATCTGTCTACCTGTCCATCCGTCTACCTGTCTACCTAACCATCTGTCTACCTGTTCAACTGTCTAATTGTCCACCTGTCCATCTGTCTACCTCAGTGGTTGCGTTAGACTTTTTCGTTGTCCGTCATTTTGACGGACAGGATCGTAAAATGTCCGTCATAATCCATTATTACCCGTAATTTTATTTTCCATGTTTTAATGATGAGATGAAACCTATTTCATATGTCTGTTTGGGTACTGAGCAGCAAATGTTCATTCATTCATGTTTTAATGATTCAAACAGAACCTTTAAGGGCATGGAGAAGCAAAAGATGAACAGAGTGTGGTCACTTTCCATGTCAACACGAACATGAATGATTTCTTGGTTCCTGCACTGACAGCCAGCAGAGGGGGCCGAGGCCGCTAACCACACCACGACCACTGAGCGTCAACAGGCAAATATGAACAATGCCGTCGCTTTAAACGAGACAATTACAATCAGAATATGAACAAAACATTTACAAGATCAACTCAATCGACCTGCTGTAGCCTGAACGCTGATCTCTGCATCGCCGTGCCCCCTCGGACAAATCCGTTACTCATCTTCTCTACAGATGTCGCAGAACATTCTGCCACCTTCCCTCCTCCGCCACTCAAACTCTTGCTCCCACTGAACCGGTACTCCCGCTTCAACTCCTTGCCACTTGCTTGCCCCTCTGCCGCCGGCTGAACGCTGTCAGTCTTAGTCTTACTGGCTGGTCCTTCATCCTCCACCGCATCAATCCCTCTTTTCACCTCGTTTATCCACACCATCACCATCTCTGGGCTTATTAGAAAAGCTTCGGACGATCAGCTGCCGTGACATTTTGCGATTGCTAAAGCAGGTTAAACAACGAGGTCAAAAACAAGACTAGCCAATAGCTACTTAATATGCACACACTCGCCACCAACTGGACAGGCTGTGAATGACGAGCAGTCACAGACTACAGGAGATCGCCCTCAGTCGACCTGGCCACTGAGGGTGTGATGTGGGCCGCTGGTGGACATGTTGGCGCTGTTCCGAGTTGTGTTCTAATCCGTCAAAATGACGGACTGCTTTCAGATTTTTCCGTCATTGTTAGAAAAAATCCGTCATTGACGGAAAATATTCGGTTAACGCGACCTCTGGTCTACCTAACCATCTGTCTACCTGTTCAACTGTCTACCTGTACATCTGGATACCTGTCCATCTGTCTACCTGTTGTGATGCTGACCAGCTGTTTGTTTGTCTCCAGATGTGCAGGTCCTGCTGATGTCGGACATCTTGGTTTTTCTTCAGGAGAAAGATCAGAAGTTCACTTTCCCATCACTGGTGAGTCAGACCTGGTCCCTGAAGGACCTGTTAGTTATCTGGTCCCTGAAGGACCTGTTAGTTATCTGGTCCCTGAAGGACCTGTTAGCCCCCTGGTCCCTGAAGGACCTGTTAGTCCTCTGATCCCTGAAGGACCTGTTAGTCCACTGGTCCCTGAAGGACCTGTTAGTTATCTGGTCCCTGAAGGACCTGTTAGCCCCCTGGTCCCTGAAGGACCTGTTAGTCCTCTGATCCCTGAAGGACCTGTTAGCCCCCTGGTCCCTGAAGGACCTGTTAGTTATCTGGTCCCTGAAGGACCTGTTAGCCCCCTGATCCCTGAAGGACCTGTTAGCCCCCTGGTCCCTGAAGGACCTGTTAGTCCCCTGGTCCCTGAAGGACCTGTTAGCCCCCTGGTCCCTGAAGGACCTGTTAGTCCTCTGGTCCCTGAAGGACCTGTTAGCCCCCTGGTCCCTGAAGGACCTGTTAGTCCTCTGGTCCCTGAAGGGCCTGTTAGCCCCCTGGTCCCTGAAGGACCTGTTAGTCCCCTGGTCCCTGAAGGACCTGTTAGTCCTCTGGTCCCTGAAGGACCTGTTAGCCCCCTGGTCCCTGAAGGACCTGTTAGTTCTCTGGTCCCTGAAGGACCTGTTAGCCCCCTGGTCCCTGAAGGACTTGTTAGTCCTCTGGTCCCTGAAGGACCTGTTAGTTCTCTGGTCCCTGAAGGACTTGTTAGCCCCCTGGTCCCTGAAGGACCTGTTAGTCCTCTGGTCCCTGAAGGAGGATATCCTGAGCCTGTACCTGTCTGTCTCTCACCTGTCTCTCTCTCACCTGATATCCTGACCCTGTACCTGTCTCTCTCTCACCTGTCTGTCTCTCACCTGTCTCTCTCTCACCTAATATCCTGACCCTGTACCTGTCTCTCTCTCTCACCTGTCTCTCTCTCACCTGTCTGTCTCTCACCTGATATCCTGACCCTGTACCTGTCTCTCTCTCACCTGTCTGTCTCTCATCTGTCTCTCTCTCACCTAATATCCTGACCCTGTACCTGTCTGTCTCTCACCTGTCTCTCTCTCACCTGTCTGTCTCTCACCTGTCTCAGGACAAGTCTCCGGTGGTCTCCCTCAATAACCTGATTGTCAGAGACATAGCCAATCAGGAGCGAGGGATGTACCTGATCAGCGCCTCCTGCCCCCCCGAGATGTACGAGCTGCATGCCTCCTCCAAGGAGGGCCGGAAGACCTGGATGAGCCGGATCCAGCAGGCAGCCGGCAGGTGAGCAGTATTATACATGTACTATTATATATTTATATATAAGTAGGTATATAAGTAGTGTCATTAGTACTGAGGTAGTGCCATTAGTACTGAGGTAGTGCCATTAGTACGGAGGTAGCACCATTAGTACTGCGGTAGTACCATTAGTTCTGAGGTAGTACCATTAGTTCTGAGGTAGTGCCATTAGTACTGAGGTAGTGCCATTAGTACTGAGGTAGCGCCATTAGTACTGAGGTAGTACCATTAGTACTGAGGTAGTACTATTAGTACTGAGGTAGTGCCATTAGTACTGAGGTAGTGCCATTAGTACTGAGGTAGCGCCATTAGTACTGAGGTAGTACCATTAGTTCTGAGGTAGTGCCATTAGTACTGAGGTAGTGCCATTAGTACTGAGGTAGCGCCATTAGTACTGAGGTAGTACCATTAGTTCTGAGGTAGTGCCATTAGTACTGAGGTAGCACCATTAGTACTGAGGTAGTGCCATTAGTACTGAGGTAGCGCCATTAGTACTGAGGTAGTACCATTAGTACTGAGGTAGTACTATTAGTACTGAGGTAGTGCCATTAGTACTGAGGTAGCGTCATTAGTACTGAGGTAGTACCATTAGTACTGAGGTAGTAGTATTAGTACTGAGGTAGTACCAGTAGTACTGAGGTAGCGCCATTAGTACTGAGGTAGTACCATTAGTACTGAGGTAGTAGTATTAGTACTGAGGTAGCACCATTAGTACTGAGGTAGTGCCATTAGTACTGAGGTAGCGCCATTAGTACTGAGGTAGTACCATTAGTACTGAGGTAGTGCCATTAGTACTGAGGTAGTGCCATTAGTACTGAGGTAGTGCCATTAGTACTGAGGTAGTAGTATTAGTACTGAGGTAGCGCTATTAGTACTGAGGTAGTGTCATTAGTACTGAGGTAGCGCCATTAGTACTGAGGTAGTGCTATTAGTACTGAGGTAGTGTCATTAGTACTGAGGTAGTGTCATTAGTACTGAGGTAGTGCCATTAGTACTGAGGTAGCACCATTAGTTCTGAGGTAGTGCCATTAGTACTGAGGTAGTACCATTAGTACTGAGGTAGTGCCATTAGTACTGAGGTAGCGCCATTAGTACTGAGGTAGTGTCATTAGTACTGAGGTAGCGCCATTAGTACTGAGGTAGTGCTATTAGTACTGAGGTAGTGTCATTAGTACTGAGGTAGTGTCATTAGTACTGAGGTAGTGCCATTAGTACTGAGGTAGCACCATTAGTTCTGAGGTAGTGCCATTAGTACTGAGGTAGTAGTATTAGTACTGAGGTAGCGCATTAGTACTGAGGTAGTGTCATTAGTACTGAGGTAGCGCCATTAGTACTGAGGTAGCGCCATTAGTACTGAGGTAGTGCATTAGTACTGAGGTAGTGTCATTAGTACTGAGGTAGCACCATTAGTCTGAGGTAGTGCCATTAGTACTGAGGTAGTACCATTAGTACTGAGGTAGTACCATTAGTACTGAGGTAGTCCATTAGTACTGAGGTAGTGCATTAGTACTGAGGTAGTGTCATTAGTACTGAGGTAGCACCATTAGTACTGAGGTAGTACCATTAGTACTGAGGTAGTGTCATTAGTACTGAGGTAGTACCATTAGTACTGAGGTAGTGCTATTAGTACTGAGGTAGTGTCATTAGTACTGAGGTAGCACCATTAGTTCTGAGGTAGTACCATTAGTACTGAGGTAGTGTCATTAGTACTGAGGTAGCGCCATTAGTACTGAGGTAGCGCCATTAGTACTGAGGTAGTGCCATTAGTACTGAGGTAGTGCCATTAGTACTGAGGTAGTGCCATTAGTACTGAGGTAGTAGTATTAGTACTGAGGTAGCGCCATTAGTACTGAGGTAGTAGTATTAGTACTGAGGTAGCGCATTAGTACTGAGGTAGTGCCATTAGTACTGAGGTAGTAGTATTAGTACTGAGGTAGCGCCATTAGTACTGAGGTAGTAGTATTAGTACTGAGGTAGCGCCATTAGTACTGAGGTAGTGCCATTAGTACTGAGGTAGTGCCATTAGTACTGAGGTAGTGCCATTAGTACTGAGGTAGCGCCATTAGTACTGAGGTAGCACCATTAGTACTGAGGTAGCGCCATTAGTTCTGAGGTAGTGCCATTAGTACTGAGGTAGTACCATTAGTACTGAGGTAGTGCCATTAGTACTGAGGTAGTGCCATTAGTACTGAGGTAGTGCCATTAGTACTGAGGTAGCGCCATTAGTACTGAGGTAGCGCCATTAGTACTGAGGTAGTACCATTAGTACTGAGGTAGTGCCATTAGTACTGAGGTAGCGCCATTAGTACTGAGGTAGTACCATTAGTACTGAGGTAGCGCCATTAGTACTGAGGTAGTACCATTAGTACTGAGGTAGTGCCATTAGTACTGAGGTAGTGCCATTAGTACTGAGGTAGTGCCATTAGTACTGAGGTAGTGCCATTAGTACTGAGGTAGTGCCATTAGTACTGAGGTAGTACCATTAGTACTGAGGTAGTGCCATTAGTACTGAGGTAGTACCATTAGTACTGAGGTAGTGCCATTAGTACTGAGGTAGCGCCATTAGTACTGAGGTAGTAGTATTAGTACTGAGGTAGCGCCATTAGTACTGAGGTAGTGCCATTAGTACTGAGGTAGTACCATTAGTACTGAGGTAGCGCCATTAGTACTGAGGTAGTGCCATTAGTACTGAGGTAGTACCATTAGTACTGAGGTAGTACCATTAGTACTGAGGTAGTGCCATTAGTACTGAGGTAGCGCCATTAGTACTGAGGTAGTGCCATTAGTACTGAGGTAGTGTCATTAGTACTGAGGTAGTGCCATTAGTACTGAGGTAGTGCCATTAGTACTGAGGTAGTGCCATTAGTACTGAGGTAGCGCCATTAGTACTGAGGTAGTGCCATTAGTACTGAGGTAGTGCCATTAGTACTGAGGTAGTGCCATTAGTACTGAGGTAGTAGTCATTAGTACTGAGGTAGTGCCATTAGTACTGAGGTAGTACCATTAGTACTGAGGTAGTGCCATTAGTACTGAGGTAGCGCCATTAGTACTGAGGTAGTGCCATTAGTACTGAGGTAGTGCCATTAGTACTGAGGTAGCGCCATTAGTACTGAGGTAGTGCCATTAGTACTGAGGTAGTGCCATTAGTACTGAGGTAGTGCCATTAGTACTGAGGTAGTAGTATTAGTACTGAGGTAGTGCCATTAGTACTGAGGTAGCGCCATTAGTACTGAGGTAGCGCCATTAGTACTGAGGTAGTGTATTAGTACTGAGGTAGTGCCATTAGTACTGAGGTAGTGCCATTAGTACTGAGGTAGTGCCATTAGTACTGAGGTAGCGCCATTAGTACTGAGGTAGTGCCATTAGTACTGAGGTAGTGCCATTAGTACTGAGGTAGTGCCATTAGTACTGAGGTAGTGCCATTAGTACTGAGGTAGTAGTATTAGTACTGAGGTAGTGCATTAGTACTGAGGTAGCGCCATTAGTACTGAGGTAGCACCATTAGTCTGAGGTAGCGCATTAGTACTGAGGTAGACCATTAGTACTGAGGTAGTGCCATTAGTACTGAGGTAGCGCCATTAGTACTGAGGTAGTGCCATTAGTACTGAGGGTAGTGCATTAGTACTGAGGTAGTGCCATTAGTACTGAGGTAGCGCCATTAGTACTGAGGTAGTGCCATTAGTACTGAGGTAGTGCCATTAGTACTGAGGTAGTGCCATTAGTACTGAGGTAGTACCATTAGTACTGAGGTAGTGCCATTAGTACTGAGGTAGCGCCATTAGTACTGAGGTAGTGCCATTAGTACTGAGGTAGTGCCATTAGTACTGAGGTAGCCCATTAGTACTGAGGTAGTACCATTAGTACTGAGGTAGTGCCATTAGTACTGAGGTAGTACCATTAGTACTGAGGTAGTGCCATTAGTACTGAGGTAGCGCCATTAGTACTGAGGTAGTGTCATTAGTACTGAGGTAGTGTCATTAGTACTGAGGTAGTGCCATTAGTACTGAGGTAGCACCATTAGTTCTGAGGTAGTGCCATTAGTACTGAGGTAGTACCATTAGTACTGAGGTAGTGCCATTAGTACTGAGGTAGCGCCATTAGTACTGAGGTAGTGCCATTAGTACTGAGGTAGTAGTATTAGTACTGAGGTAGCGCTATTAGTACTGAGGTAGTGTCATTAGTACTGAGGTAGCGCCATTAGTACTGAGGTAGCGCCATTAGTACTGAGGTAGTACCATTAGTTCTGAGGTAGTGCCATTAGTACTGAGGTAGCACCATTAGTACTGAGGTAGTGCCATTAGTACTGAGGTAGCGCCATTAGTACTGAGGTAGTACCATTAGTACTGAGGTAGTGCATTAGTACTGAGGTAGTGCCATTAGTACTGAGGTAGCGCATTAGTACTGAGGTAGTGCCATTAGTACTGAGGTAGTAGTCATTAGTACTGAGGTAGTACCATTAGTACTGAGGTAGCGCCATTAGTACTGAGGTAGTGCCATTAGTACTGAGGTAGTAGTATTAGTACTGAGGTAGTGCCATTAGTACTGAGGTAGCGCCATTAGTACTGAGGTAGTACCATTAGTACTGAGGTAGTGCCATTAGTACTGAGGTAGTGCCATTAGTACTGAGGTAGTGCCATTAGTACTGAGGTAGTAGTCATTAGTACTGAGGTAGCGCTATTAGTACTGAGGTAGTGTCATTAGTACTGAGGTAGTGCTATTAGTACTGAGGTAGTGCATTAGTACTGAGGTAGTGTCATTAGTACTGAGGTAGTGCCATTAGTACTGAGGTAGCACCATTAGTACTGAGGTAGTGCCATTAGTACTGAGGTAGTACCATTAGTACTGAGGTAGTGCCATTAGTACTGAGGTAGCGCCATTAGTACTGAGGTAGTGCCATTAGTACTGAGGTAGTAGTATTAGTACTGAGGTAGCGCTATTAGTACTGAGGTAGTGTCATTAGTACTGAGGTAGCGCCATTAGTACTGAGGTAGCGCCATTAGTACTGAGGTAGTGCTATTAGTACTGAGGTAGTGTCATTAGTACTGAGGTAGCACCATTAGTCTGAGGTAGTGCCATTAGTACTGAGGTAGTACCATTAGTACTGAGGTAGTACCATTAGTACTGAGGTAGTGCCATTAGTACTGAGGTAGTGCTCATTAGTACTGAGGTAGTGTCATTAGTACTGAGGTAGCACCATTAGTACTGAGGTAGTACCATTAGTACTGAGGTAGTGTCATTAGAACTGAGGTAGTACCATTAGTACTGAGGTAGTGCTATTAGTACTGAGGTAGTGCATTAGTACTGAGGTAGCACCATTAGTACTGAGGTAGTACCATTAGTACTGAGGTAGTGTCATTAGTACTGAGGTAGCGCCATTAGTACTGAGGTAGTGCCATTAGTACTGAGGTAGTGCCATTAGTACTGAGGTAGTGCCATTAGTACTGAGGTAGTGCCATTAGTACTGAGGTAGTGCCATTAGTACTGAGGTAGTAGTATTAGTACTGAGGTAGCGCCATTAGTACTGAGGTAGTAGTATTAGTACTGAGGTAGCGCCATTAGTACTGAGGTAGTGCCATTAGTACTGAGGTAGTGCCATTAGTACTGAGGTAGTGTCATTAGTACTGAGGTAGCGCCATTAGTACTGAGGTAGCGCCATTAGTACTGAGGTAGTAGTATTAGTACTGAGGTAGTGCCATTAGTACTGAGGTAGCGCCATTAGTACTGAGGTAGTGCCATTAGTACTGAGGTAGTGCCATTAGTACTGAGGTAGTACCATTAGTACTGAGGTAGTGTCATTAGTACTGAGGTAGTGCCATTAGTACTGAGGTAGCGCCATTAGTACTGAGGTAGTGCCATTAGTACTGAGGTAGTGCCATTAGTACTGAGGTAGTGCCATTAGTACTGAGGTAGTACCATTAGTACTGAGGTAGTGCCATTAGTACTGAGGTAGCGCCATTAGTACTGAGGTAGTAGTATTAGTACTGAGGTAGTAGTATTAGTACTGAGGTAGTGCCATTAGTACTGAGGTAGTGCCATTAGTACTGAGGTAGCGCCATTAGTACTGAGGTAGTGCCATTAGTACTGAGGTAGTAGTATTAGTACTGAGGTAGTGCCATTAGTACTGAGGTAGCGCCATTAGTACTGAGGTAGCACCATTAGTTCTGAGGTAGTAGTATTAGTACTGAGGTAGCGCCATTAGTACTGAGGTAGTGCCATTAGTACTGAGGTAGTGCCATTAGTACTGAGGTAGCGCCATTAGTACTGAGGTAGTGTCATTAGTACTGAGGTAGTGCCATTAGTACTGAGGTAGTGCCATTAGTACTGAGGTAGTGCCATTAGTACTAAGGTAGTAGTATTAGTACTGAGGTAGTGCCATTAGTACTGAGGTAGCGCCATTAGTACTGAGGTAGCACCATTAGTTCTGAGGTAGCGCTATTAGTACTGAGGTAGCACCATTAGTACTGAGGTAGTGCCATTAGTACTGAGGTAGCGCCATTAGTACTGAGGTAGTGCTATTAGTACTGAGGTAGTGTCATTAGTACTGGGGTAGTGCTATTAGTACTGAGGTAGTGCCATTAGTACTGAGGTAGCGCCATTAGTACTGAGGTAGTGCTATTAGTACTGAGGTAGTGTCATTAGTTCTGAGGTAGTGCCATTAGTACTGAGGTAGTACCATTAGTACTGAGGTAGTGCCATTAGTACTGAGGTAGCGCCATTAGTACTGAGGTAGTGCCATTAGTACTGAGGTAGTGCCATTAGTACTGAGGTAGTGCCATTAGTACTGAGGTAGTAGTATTAGTACTGAGGTAGCGCTATTAGTACTGGGGTAGTGCCATTAGTACTGAGGTAGTAGTATTAGTACTGAGGTAGCGCCATTAGTACTGAGGTAGTAGTATTAGTACTGAGGTAGCGCCATTAGTACTGAGGTAGTAGTATTAGTACTGAGGTAGCGCCATTAGTACTGAGGTAGCGCTATTAGTACTGAGGTAGTGCCATTAGTACTGAGGTAGTGCCATTAGTACTGAGGTAGCGCCATTAGTACTGAGGTAGCGCCATTAGTACTGAGGTAGTGCTATTAGTACTGAGGTAGCGCCATTAGTACTGAGGTAGCACTATTAGTACTGAGGTAGTGCCATTAGTTCTGAGGTAGCGCTATTAGTACTGAGGTAGTGCCATTAGTTCTGAGGTAGCGCTATTAGTAATGAGGTAGTGCCATTAGTACTGAGGTAGTAGTATTAGTACTGAGGTAGTGCCATTAGTACTGAGGTAGTACCATTAGTGCTGAGGTAGTAGTATTAGTACTGAGGTAGTGCCATTAGTACTGAGGTAGCGCTATTAGTACTGAGGTAGTGCCATTAGTACTGAGGTAGTAGTATTAGTACTGAGGTAGTGCCATTAGTACTGAGGTACTACCATTAGTACTGAGGTAGTAGTATTAGTACTGAGGTAGTGCCATTAGTACTGAGGTAGCACCATTAGTACTGAGGTAGTAGTATTAGTACTGAGGTAGTGCCATTAGTACTGAGGTACTACCATTAGTACTGAGGTAGTAGTATTAGTACTGAGGTAGTGCCATTAGTACTGAGGTAGTGCCATTAGTACTGAGGTAGTAGTATTAGTACTGAGGTAGTTGACAGTCTTGTGTTTCGTCCTCAGCTGTCCATCCAGAGATGAGTTTCCTCTCATCGAGACTGAAGACAAAGCTTTACTGCGCAGACTCAGAGGTAATGGTCCTCCTCCTCCTCCTCCTCCTCCTCCTCCTCCTCCTCCTCCTCCTCCTCCTCCTCCTCCTCCTCCTCCTCCTCCTCCTCCTCCTCCTCCTCCTCCTCCTCCTCCTCCTCCTCCTCCTCCTCCTCCTCTCTAACATGTCTCCTCCTCCCCCAGCGGACATCCAGCAGAAGGACCGGGAGGTGCTGGAGCTCCTGCAGGAGCGAGTGACTCTGTTCTCTGACCTGGTGGAGGCCACAGGAAGAGGAGGAGGAGAGGAAGAGGAGGAGATCAGCTCCTCCTCCTCTTCCTCCTGCAGGAACCTGTTCAGAGCAAACTCCTCTGCTGCTCCTCAGGCGGAGCAGCTCCTCCTCACCTCCATCGCTGAAGGTGAGGCACCTCCTCTAACCCTAACCCTGTTACAGAGTACCCTGCTTCAGACTGACCCCAGTGCTGCTACAGAGTACCCTGCTTCAGACTGACCCCAGTACTGCTACAGTGTACCCTGCTTCAGACTGACCCCAGTACTGCTACAGAGTACCCTGCTTCAGACTGACCCCAGTACTGTTACAGAGTACCCTGCTTCAGACTGACCCCAGTACTGTTACAGAGTACCCTGCTTCAGACTGACCTCAGTACTGTTACAGAGTACCCTGCTTCAGACTGACCCCAGTACTGTTACAGAGTACCCTGCTTCAGACTGACCCCAGTACTGCTACAGAGTACCCTGCTTCAGACTGACCCCAGTACTGTTACAGAGTACCCTGCTTCAGACTGACCCCAGTACTGTTACAGAGTACCCTGCTTCAGACTGACCCCAGTACTGTTACAGAGTACCCTGCTTCAGACTGACCCCAGTACTGTTACAGAGTACCCTGCTTCAGACTGACCCCAGTACTGTTACAGAGTACCCTGCTTCAGACTGACCCCAGTACTGTTACAGAGTACCCTGCTTCAGACTGACCCCAGTACTGTTACAGAGTACCCTGCTTCAGACTGACCCCAGTACTGTTACAGAGTACCCTGCTTCAGACTGACCCCAGTACTGTTACAGAGTACCCTGCTTCAGACTGACCCCAGTACTGTTACAGAGTACCCTGCTTCAGACTGACCCCAGTACTGTTACAGAGTACCCTGCTTCAGACTGACCCCAGTACTGCTACAGAGTACCCTGCTTCAGACTGACCCCAGTACTGTTACAGAGTACCCTGCTTCAGACTGACCCCAGTACTGTTACAGAGTACCCTGCTTCAGACTGACCCCAGTACTGCTACAGAGTACCCTGCTTCAGACTGACCCCAGTACTGTTACAGAGTACCCTGCTTCAGACTGACCCCAGTACTGTTACAGAGTACCCTGCTTCAGACTGACCCCAGTACTGCTACAGAGTACCCTGCTTCAGACTGACCCCAGTACTGCTACAGAGTACCCTGCTTCAGACTGACCCCAGTACTGCTACAGAGTACCCTGCTTCAGACTGACCCCAGTACTGCTACAGAGTACCCTGCTTCAGACTGACCCCAGTACTGCTACAGAGTACCCTGCTTCAGACTGACCCCAGTACTGTTACAGAGTACCCTGCTTCAGACTGACCCCAGTACTGTTACAGAGTACCCTGCTTCAGACTGACCCCAGTACTGCTACAGAGTACCCTGCTTCAGACTGACCCCAGTACTGTTACAGAGTACCCTGCTTCAGACTGACCCCAGTACTGCTACAGAGTACCCTGCTTCAGACTGACCCCTGTACTGTTACAGAGTACCCTGCTTCAGACTGACCCCAGTACTGCTACAGAGTACCCTGCTTCAGACTGACCCCAGTACTGTTACAGAGTACCCTGCTTCAGACTGACCCCAGTACTGTTACAGAGTACCCTGCTTCAGACTGACCCCAGTACTGTTACAGAGTACCCTGCTTCAGACTGACCCCAGTACTGCTACAGAGTACCCTGCTTCAGACTGACCCCAGTACTGTTACAGAGTACCCTGCTTCAGACTGACCCCAGTACTGTTACAGAGTACCCTGCTTCAGACTGACCCCAGTACTGCTACAGAGTACCCTGCTTCAGACTGACCCCAGTACTGTTACAGAGTACCCTGCTTCAGACTGACCCCAGTACTGTTACAGAGTACCCTGCTTCAGACTGACCCCAGTACTGCTACAGAGTACCCTGCTTCAGACTGACCCCAGTACTGCTACAGAGTACCCTGCTTCAGACTGACCCCAGTACTGCTACAGAGTACCCTGCTTCAGACTGACCCCAGTACTGCTACAGAGTACCCTGCTTCAGACTGACCCCAGTACTGCTACAGAGTACCCTGCTTCAGACTGACCCCAGTACTGCTACAGAGTACCCTGCTTCAGACTGACCCCAGTACTGTTACAGAGTACCCTGCTTCAGACTGACCTCAGTACTGTTACAGAGTACCCTGCTTCAGACTGACCCCAGTACTGCTACAGAGTACCCTGCTTCAGACTGACCCCAGTACTGTTACAGAGTAAGACTGATCTCAGTACTGTTACAGAGTACCCTGCTTCAGACTGATCTCAGTACTGTTACAGAGTAAGACTGATCTCAGTACTGTTACAGAGTACCCTGCTTCAGACTGATCTCAGTACTGTTACAGAGTAAGACTGATATCAGTGTTACAGAGTAACCTGCTTCAGACTGATCTCAGTACTGTTATGTTTCAGACTGTCCTCAGTACTGTGTTGTGTTTCAGACTGACCTCAGATCTGTGTTATGTTTCAGACTGACCTTAGTACTGTTATGTTTCAGACTGACCTCAGTACTGTGTTGTGTTTCAGACTGACCTCAGTACTGTGTTGTGTTTCAGACTGACCTCAGCACTGTGTTGTGTTTCAGACTGACCTCAGATCTGTGTTATGTTTCAGACTGACCTTAGTACTGTTATGTTTCAGACTGACCTCAGTACTGTGTTGTGTTTCAGACTGACCTCAGATCTGTGTTATGTTTCAGACTGACCTTAGTACTGTTATGTTTCAGACTGACCTCAGTACTGTGTTGTGTTTCAGACTGACCTCAGTACTGTGTTGTGTTTCAGACTGACCTCAGATCTGTGTTATGTTTCAGACTGACCTCAGTACTGTGTTGTGTTTCAGACTGACCTCAGATCTGTGTTATGTTTCAGACTGACCTCAGATCTGTGTTATGTTTCAGACTGACCTCAGCACTGTGTTGTGTTTCAGACTGACCTCAGATCTGTGTTATGTTTCAGACATGACCTCAGCACTGTGTTGTGTTTCAGACTGACCTCAGATCTGTGTTATGTTTCAGACTGACCTCAGTACTGTGTTGTGTTTCAGACTGACCTCAGATCTGTGTTATGTTTCAGACTGACCTCAGATCTGTGTTATGTTTCAGACTGACCTCAGCACTGTGTTGTGTTTCAGACTGACCTCAGTACTGTGTTGTGTTTCAGACTGACCTCAGATCTGTGTTGTGTTTCAGACTGACCTCAGTACTGTGTTGTGTTTCAGACTGACCTCAGTACTGTGTTGTGTTTCAGACTGACCTCAGATCTGTGTTATGTTTCAGACTGACCTCAGATCTGTGTTATGTTTCAGACTGACCTCAGATCTGTGTTGTGTTTCAGACTGACCTCAGTACTGTGTTGTGTTTCAGACTGACCTCAGATCTGTGTTATGTTTCAGACTGACCTCAGCACTGTGTTGTGTTTCAGACTGACCTCAGCACTGTGTTGTGTTTCAGACTGACCTCAGATCTGTGTTGTGTTTCAGACTGACCTCAGATCTGTGTTATGTTTCAGATTGACCTCAGTACTGTGTTGTGTGTCAGACTGACCTCAGATCTGTGTTATGTTTCAGTGGACAGGCTCAGTGAGCTGCTGCTGGATTCGAGTCTCCAGAAGAATGTGACCAATGGCAGCCAGGAGCTCAGCAGTGAGTCTGAAACACGATAACCTGTCTGTTCATTTAATAAGAGATTTGATTTATTATTAACATCACTCTCTGTCTGTCTTTCTGTCTTTCTCTCTGTCTGTCTCTCTGTCTCTCTGTCTGTCTGTCTGTCTGTCTGTCTGTCTGTCTGTCTCTCTGTCTCTCTGTCTGTCTGTCTGTCTGTCTGTCTGTCTGTCTCTCTCTCTGTCTCTCTGTCTGTCTGTCTGTCTCTCTGTCTCTCTGTCTGTCTGTCTGTCTGTCTGTCTGTCTGTCTGTCTGTCTGTCTGTCTGTCTGTCTGTCTGTCTGTCTGTCTGTCTGTCTCTCTGTCTCTCTGTCTGTCTGTCTGTCTGTCTGTCTGTCTGTCTGTCTGTCTGTCTGTCTGTCTGTCTGTCTGTCTGTCTGTCTGTCTGTCTGTCTCTCTGTCTCTGTCTGTCTGTCTGTCTCTCTGTCTCTCTGTCTGTCTGTCTGTCTGTCTGTCTGTCTGTCTGTCTGTCTGTCTGTCTGTCTGTCTGTCTGTCTGTCTGTCTGTCTGTCTGTCTGTCTGTCTGTCTGTCTGTCTGTCTGTCTGTCTGTCTGTCTGTCTGTCTGTCTGTCTGTCTGTCTGTCTGTCTGTCTGTCTGTCTGTCTGTCTGTCTGTCTGTCTGTCTGTCTGTCTGTCTGTCTTTCTCTCTGTCTCTCTGTCTCTCTCTCTGTCTGTCTGTCTCTCTGTCTCTCTGTCTGTCTGTCTGTCTGTCTGTCTGTCTGTCTCTGTCTGTCTGTCTCTCTGTCTGTCTGTCTGTCTGTCTGTCTGTCTGTCTGTCTTCTGTCTGTCTGTCTGTCTGTCTGTCTGTCTGTCTCTCTGTCTGTCTCTCTCTCTGTCTCTCTCTCTCTGTCTGTCTGTCTGTCTGTCTGTCTGTCTGTCTGTCTGTCTGTCTCTCTGTCTCTCTCTCTGTCTGTCTGTCTGTCTGTCTGTCTGTCTGTCTGTCTGTCTGTCTGTCTGTCTGTCTGTCTGTCTCTCTGTCTGTCTCTCTGTCTCTCTCTCTCGTCTGTCTGTCTGTCTGTCTGTCTGTCTGTCTGTCTGTCTGTCTGTCTGTCTGTCTCTCTGTCTGTCTCTCTCTCTGTCTCTCTCTCTCTGTCTGTCTGTCTGTCTGTCTGTCTGTCTGTCTGTCTGTCTGTCTCTCTGTCTCTCTGTCTGTCTGTCTGTCTGTCTGTCTGTCTGTCTGTCTGTCTGTCTGTCTCTCTGTCTGTCTCTCTGTCTCTCTGTCTCTCTGTCTCTCTGTCTGTCTGTCTCTCTGTCTCTCTCTGTCTCTCTCTCTGTCTCTCTGTCTCTCTGCCTTTCTTTCTCTCAGACGGTGACTCTGGATCTCTGAACGGTTCTTTTGATTCAAATATCTCTTCGAAGGTAAATAATATATATTTATAATATTCTTGTTTTCCATTTTAATCTGAGAATGGCCATGTTAGGGCTAAACATGTTTTCTGTTTCAGGACAGAAACGGTAACCAGCTGCAGGAACGATCCCTCAACCAGGTAACCATCATTATAACCATTACAACGACACTTTATCAACAGAGAGTCCTTACTGAACCAGCAGAACTAGCAGCTGGTCCCAGGTCAGTCTGAACCAGCCCTCACTATAAGAGGAGAGTCTTCAGTCTATAGCAGCAGAGCTAGCAGCTGGTCCCAGGTCAGCCTGAACCAGCCCTCACTATAAGAGGAGAGTCTTCAGTCTATAGCAGCAGAGCTAGCAGCTGGTCCCAGGTCAGCCTGAACCAGCCCTCGCTATAAGAGGAGGGTCTTCAGTCTATAGCTGCAGAGCTAGCAGCTGGTCCCAGGTCAGCCTGAACCAGCCCTCACTATAAGAGGAGAGTCTTCAGTCTATAGCAGCTTAACTAGCAGCTGGTCCCAGGTCAGCCTGAACCAGCCCTCACTATAAGAGGAGAGTCTTCAGTCTATAGCAACATAACTAGCAGCTGGTCCCAGGTCAGCCTGAACCAGCCCTCACTATAAGAGGAGAGTCTTCAGTCTATAGCAGCTTAACTAGCAGCTGGTCCCAGGTCAGCCTGAACCAGCCCTCACTATAAGAGGAGAGTCTTCAGTCTATAGCAGCAGAACTAGCAGCTGGTCCCAGGTCAGCCTGAACCAGCCCTCACTATAAGAGGAGAGTCTTTAGTCTATAGCAACATAACTAGCAGCTGGTCCCAGGTCAGTCTAAACCAGCCCTCACTATAAGAGGAGGGTCTTCAGTCTATAGCAGCAGAACTAGCAGTTGGTCCCAGGTCAGCCTGAACCAGCCCTCACTATAAGAGGAGAGTCTTCAGTCTATAGCAGCAGAACTAGCAGTTGGTCCCAGGTCAGCCTGAACCAGCCCTCACTATAAGAGGAGGGTCTTCAGTCTATAGCAGCTTAACTAGCAGCAGGTCCCAGGTCAGCCTGAACCAGCGCTCACTATAAGAGGAGAGTCTTCAGTCTATAGCAGCAGGTCCCAGGTCAGTCTGAACCAGCCCTCACTATAAGAGGAGAGTCTTCAGTCTATAGCAGCAGAACTAGCAGCTGGTCCCAGGTCAGTCTGAACCAGCCCTCACTATAAGAGGAAAGTCTTCAGTCTATAGCAGCAGAACTAGCAGCTGGTCCCAGGTCAGCCTGAACCAGCCCTCACTATAAGAGGAGGGTCTTCAGTCTATAGCAGCAGAACAGCAGCTGGTCCCAGGTCAGCCTGAACCAGCCCTCACTATAAGAGGAGAGTCTTCAGTCTATAGCAGCAGGTCCCAGGTCAGTCTGAACCAGACCTCACTATAAGAGGAGAGTCTTCAGTCTATAGCAACAGAACTAGCAGCTGGTCCCAGGTCAGCCTGAACCAGCGCTCACTATAAGAGGAGGGTCTTCAGTCTATCGCAGCATAACTAGCAGCTGGTCCCAGGTCAGCCTGAACCAGCCCTCACTATAAGAGGAGGGTCTTCAGTCTATAGCAGCAGAACCAGCAGCTGGTCCCAGGTCAGCCTGAACCAGCCCTCACTATAAGAGGAGAGTCTTCAGTCTATAGCAGCAGGTCCCAGGTCAGTCTGAACCAGACCTCACTATAAGAGGAGAGTCTTCAGTCTATAGCAACAGAACTAGCAGCTGGTCCCAGGTCAGCCTGAACCAGCGCTCACTATAAGAGGAGGGTCTTCAGTCTATCGCAGCAGAACTAGCAGCTGGTCCCAGGTCAGCCTGAACCAGCGCTCACTATAAGAGGAGGGTCTTCAGTCTATCGCAGCATAACTAGCAGCTGGTCCCAGGTCAGCCTGAACCAGCCCTCACTATAAGAGGAGAGTCTTCAGTCTATAGCAGCAGAACTAGCAGCTGGTCCCAGGTCAGCCTGAACCAGCCCTCACTATAAGAGGATGTTAAGGACTGAAGAGAGGAGTAGGAGTGGTCGAGGGTTAGGACTGAAGGAGGTGAGGATGGAGTGGGATGGTGTTAAGGACTGAAGGAGGAGGTGAGGATGGAGTGGTTGATGGTGTTAAGGACTGAAGGAGGAGGTGAGGTTGGAGTGGTTGATGGTGTTAAGGACTGAAGGAGGAGGTGAGGATGGAGTGGTTGATGTGTTAGAGAGAACTGAGGAGGAGGTGAGGTAGCTGAGAGTGAGTATGATGGGATGTTAAGGACTGAAGGAGGAGGTGAGGATGGAGTGGTTGATGGTGTTAAGGACTGAAGGAGGAGGTGAGGATGGAGTGGTTGATGGTGTTAAGGACTGAAGGAGGAGGTGAGGATGGAGTGGTTGATGGTGTTAAGGACTGAAGGAGGAGGTGAGGATGGAGTGGTTGATGGTGTTAAGGACTGAAGGAGGAGGTGAGGATGGAGTGGTTGATGGTGTTAAGGACTGAAGGAGGAGGTGAGGATGGAGTGGTTGATGGTGTTAAGGATTGAAGGAGGAGGTGAGGATGGAGTGGTTGATGGTGTTAAGCGGTTGGTCAAGAAGGATGAAGATGATGAAGATGATGAAGAAGATGGAGAGGGAACCAGTCAGCAAAGAGGAGAATGTCATGTGACCTTGAGCAGAGCAGTGCTGTGGCGAGTGCTCGAACGTTAGAAGGTGTACTTCAGTCTAACAGCTGTTCCCTCCACAGGAAGTCCGTCAGCGCCTGCTCAGCCTGAGCACGCAACTCCACGCACTGCAGGTGAGAAACTACAATTGTTGTTATTATTGTTATTATTATTATTATAAATATTGTTGTTAAGTGACCGCTCCTCCCCTCAGGCTGCTGTGATTCGTCAAGACTCAATCCTGGAGCTGTCACTCAACACAGGCCCTGCCCCCTCCCTGCCCACAGGCCCCGCCCTCACCCGCTCTCTCTCGGGGGATGGGGGGGAGGCGGGACTTCTGCGGCGACAGGTGGAGCTGCTGCAGGAGGAAGTGACACGTCTTCGCCTGAAGGGGGAGGAGCCAATCAGGGAGGGGGCAGGCTCTAGGAGACGGAGCAACGGAGACATCAGCGATGTCATGAAGGGGGAACCAGTGAGTCCACATATCATGATGAGGGGGGGGCGGGTCAACAATGAATATCTGGGGGGGGGTCTGACTGAAGTCAATAACATAAGATGTCAAATATGCTAAGCTCAGGTGTGTGTGTGTGTGTGTGTGTGTGGCAGCAGGTGAGCAGGAGGCGTGGAAGCAGGGAGTTGGAGCCCCGCCCCCTCGCACCATTGGCCACCCAGGAGCCAGTCGACCAATTAGACGGCGTCCAGGAAACAAACGGGGAGAAAATCTCTCCCCGCTCCGACAGCCCGAGAGGTCAGCTCCCCACCAACATGTTATCATGATATATATATTATTATAAATATCATAAGTATTAATATGGTGATATTAATAACACTATTATTTATCCTTATCTTTTATTTTGTTCCAGACCTGCAGGATATCCCGGAGGAGAGCGAGTGCGGGGCAGAGCCCAGTTAACATCCAGAGACTTTCATTGTGAAAGGTTCCTGCTGTCAGAAACAGGAAGTATCACAGCTGGAGCCCCGCCCACATGTGCTGGAGGGGGCGGGGTTTACATTGTGAGACACCACACTACATTACCCAAAATGCCTTTGGATGTCAGCATCTCCAGTGTTGACGTTATAAGGTGCTGTAAACAAAGCGTGTAAATGTATTTATATTAAAGTAGTTTAACGTCATTCTGGGACCAAAAACATTTTGTACCTGTAGAAATGTTTACAAAGGTTTACAGAAATAAACTGAGGGCTAGCAGCCAATGCTAACCTGCAGAGCTAACAGCAGCTGGATCCAGCACCATCCGTCCCCCATGCTCCGTGGAGAACGGCTCCACCCTCAACCAAGATCACGCGATCATCGAGGACCATAAGCCCCGCCTACCACCATAAGCCCCGCCTCCCGTCATAAGCCCCGCCTCTCCTTGGAGTATATAACTCAATGACTGAATAACTCAATGACTGAATGACTCAATGTCTGAATGACTCAATGCCTGCATGACTCAATGAGTGAATGACTGAATGACTGAATGACTGAATGACTGAATGACTCAATGACTGAATGAGTGAATGACTCAATGACTGAATGACTCAATGACTGAATGACTCAATGACTGAATGACTGAATGACTGAATGATGAATGACTCAATGACTGAATGACTGAATGACTCAATGACTGAATGACTGACAATGACTCAATGACTCAATGACTGAATGAATGATTGACTGAATGAATGAATCCAACACCAGTCGTCTCAGTTCCTCATCGCCGACATGGATCAGTAATGTAAAACCGTGAGATATTAAAACCTTTAGTGTAAATAAATTATTCTCTGTGGATCCAGCCCTAGTTTAAAAGGGGGGGGGGTTAGCATGTTAGCGTGTTAGCGTGTAAACCTGGTGTTTTTATTGATCGGGTCTGACCAGGTTTCTATTGATCAGGTCTGACCAGGTTTCTATTGATCAGGTCTGACCAGGTTTCTATTGAACAGGTCTGCCCAGGTTTCTATTGATCAGGTCTGACCAGGTTTCTATTGAACAGGTTTGACCTGGTCTGACCAGGTTTCTATTGATCAGGTCTGACCAGGTTTCTATTGATCAGGTTTGACCAGGTTTCTATTGATCAGGTCTGACCAGGTTTCTATTGACCAGGTCTGACCAGGTTTCTATTGACCAGGTCTGACCAGGTTTCTATTGATCAGGTCTGACCAGGTTTCTATTGACCAGGTCTGACCAGGTTTCTATTGAACAGGTTTGATCAGGTCTGACCAGGTTTCTATTGATCAGGTCTGACCAGGTTTCTATTGATCAGGTCTGACCAGGTTTCTATTGATCAGGTCTGACCAGGTTTCTATTGATCAGGTCTGCCCAGGTTTCTATTGATCAGGTCTGACCAGGTTTCTATTGATCAGGTCTGACCAGGTTTCTATTGATCAGGTCTGACCAGGTTTCTATTGATCAGGTCTGACCAGGTTTCTATTGATCAGGTCTGACCAGGTTTCTATTGATCAGGTCTGACCAGGTTTCTATTGATCAGGTCTGACCCAGGTTTCTATTGATCAGGTCTGACCAGGTTTCTATTGATCAGGTCTGACCAGGTTTCTATTGATCAGGTCTGACCAGGTTTCTATTGATCAGGTCTGACCAGGTTTCTATTGATCAGGTCTGCCCAGGTTTCTATTGATCAGGTCTGACCAGGTTTCTATTGACCAGGTCTGATCAGGTTTCTATTGATCAGGTCTGATCAGGTTTCTATTGATCAAGTCTGACCAGATGAGACATGGAGGCTGTTTATTCTCATGAAGTTATTATGCTGAAATATTTAATGTCCATTAGATCATGGAAATGTACAGAATGAAAAATGAAGGTTAAACCTGAATCCTTGGTTTATATGTTTGTGTCCAAAGTCTTTTTTATTTGAGTGCTTTTACTCTTTTATAATGCGTTTACAGAGCTGGAGTGTGTACTGTATAAACTGTAAAGTTGTGATTTATTCTCTGTTATAAATCAGCTGGATCAAACCATGATGTCTTTATTTCCCCATACACTTTCACTAAATAATATATTCTTAAAATGCACATGTTTTTCTTACTTTGGATAATGTATGTATTTTGATTTTATGACATTTTAAAATCTTTAATTGAGTGCAGAAAAAGGATTTAACACTAGTACACAAATAGTCATAATCACATTAAAATAGCCGATGTGCTTTTTATATTTATTGAAGGGTATTTTTAGCAACGTCTGAAAGCTTTATTTATTTCACAGGATGATGAGGGTCATTTTATAGTTTCAGTTCTATATCTCTAAAAGAAACACGTTTCCTGACCTCATCACAACGCGCAGAGTAACCGGCCCATATCTGCTCTCTGCAGCTCTGTGGGGGGTCTAACCCGGCGTAGTGATACGTGCAGCAACCACACAATGGGTAGGGTTTAGAATTTACTCAAAAGTCTGTCCGAGTATCGAGTCAGAGGTGGACAGAAATCATTACGGAGCAATTAGACTCACTCATCAGCGCAGAATCAGGAGAACCAATGAAACGAGGAGAGATTAGTTATCTCTCACCGATTGGATAAGAGTTCAGGGAGAAGACATCAAGAGAGAGTTACTAATAATCCCTCTCTGCGCTGAGTTCCTCCTGCTGAAAGTAACTAGTTACTCTGCTAGTTACTTTAGAGAAAGGTGATCCCTCTCTGCGCTGAGTTCCTCCTGCTGAAAGTAACTAGTTACTCTGCTAGTTACTTTAGAGAAAGGTGATCCCTCACTGCTCTGAGTTCCTCCTGCTGAAAGTAACTAGTTACTCTGCTAGTTACTTTAGAGAAAGGTGATCCCTCACTGCGCTGAGTTCCTCCTGCTGAAAGTAACTAGTTACTCTGCTAGTTACTTTAGAGAAAGGTGATCCCTCTCTGCGCTGAGTTCCTCCTGCTGAAAGTAACTAGTTACTCTGCTAGTTACTTTAGAGAAAGGTGATCCCTCACTGCGCTGAGTTCCTCCTGCTGAAAGTAACTAGTTACTCTGCTAGTTACTTTAGAGAAAGGTGATCCCTCACTGCGCTGAGTTCCTCCTGCTGAAAGTAACTAGTTACTCTGCTAGTTACTTTAGAGAAAGGTGATCCCTCTCTGCGCTGAGTTCCTCCTGCTGAAAGTAACTGGGTACTCCTGCTGAAGGTAACTAGTTACTCTGCTAGTTACTTTAGAGAAAGGTGATCCCTCACTGCGCTGAGTTACTCCTGCTGAAAGTAACTAGTTACTCTGCTAGTTACTTTAGAGAAAGGTGATCCCTCACTGCGCTGAGTTCCTACTGCTGAAAGTAACTAGTTACTCTGCTAGTTACTTTAGAGAAAGGTGATCCCTCTCTGCTCTGAGTTCCTCCTGCTGAAAGTAACTAGTTACTCTAGAGAAAGGTGATCCCTCTCTGCGCTGAGTTCCTCCTGCTGAAAGTAACTAGTTACTCTGCTAGTTACTTTAGAGAAAGGTGATCCCTCTCTGCGCTGAGTTCCTCCTGCTGAAAGTAACTAGTTACTCTGCTAGTTACTTTAGAGAAAGGTGATCCCTCTCTGCGCTGAGTTCCTCCTGCTGAAAGTAACTAGTTACTCTGCTAGTTACTTTAGAGAAAGGTGATCCCTCTCTGCTCTGAGTTCCTCCTGCTGAAAGTAACTAGTTACTCTGCTAGTTACTTTAGAGAAAGGTGACCCCTCACTGCTCTGAGTTCCTCCTGCTGAAAGTAACTAGTTACTCTGCTAGTTACTCTAGAGAAAGGTGATCCCTCTCTGCTCTGAGTTCCTCCTGCTGAAAGTAACTAGTTACTCTGCTAGTTACTTTAGAGAAAGGTGATCCCTCTCTGCGCTGAGTTCCTCCTGCTGAAAGTAACTGGGTACTCCTGCTGAAGGTAACTAGTTACTCTGCTAGTTACTTTAGAGAAAGGTGATCCCTCACTGCGCTGAGTTACTCCTGCTGAAAGTAACTAGTTACTCTGCTAGTTACTTTAGAGAAAGGTGATCCCTCACTGCGCTGAGTTCCTACTGCTGAAAGTAACTAGTTACTCTGCTAGTTACTTTAGAGAAAGGTGATCCCTCTCTGCTCTGAGTTCCTCCTGCTGAAAGTAACTAGTTACTCTAGAGAAAGGTGATCCCTCTCTGCGCTGAGTTCCTCCTGCTGAAAGTAACTAGTTACTCTGCTAGTTACTTTAGAGAAAGGTGATCCCTCTCTGCGCTGAGTTCCTCCTGCTGAAAGTAACTAGTTACTCTGCTAGTTACTTTAGAGAAAGGTGATCCCTCTCTGCGCTGAGTTCCTCCTGCTGAAAGTAACTAGTTACTCTGCTAGTTACTTTAGAGAAAGGTGATCCCTCTCTGCTCTGAGTTCCTCCTGCTGAAAGTAACTAGTTACTCTGCTAGTTACTTTAGAGAAAGGTGATCCCTCTCTGCTCTGAGTTCCTCCTGCTGAAAGTAACTAGTTACTCTGCTAGTTACTCTAGAGAAAGGTGATCCCTCTCTGCTCTGAGTTCCTCCTGCTGAAAGTAACTAGTTACTCTGCTAGTTACTTTAGAGAAAGGTGATCCCTCTCTGCTCTGAGTTCCTCCTGCTGAAAGTAACTAGTTACTCTGCTAGTTACTTTAGAGAAAGGTGATCCCTCTGCGCTGAGTTCCTCCTGCTGAAAGTAACTAGTTACTCTGCTAGTTACTTTAGAGAAAGGTGATCCCTCTCTGCTCTGAGTTCCTCCTGCTGAAAGTAACTAGTTACTCTGCTAGTTACTTTAGAGAAAGGTGATCCCTCTCTGCTCTGAGATACTCCTGCTGAAGGTAACTAGTTACTCTGCTAGTTACTCTAGAGAAAGGTGATCCCTCACTGCGCTGAGTTCCTCCTGCTGAAAGTAACTAGTTACTCTGCTAGTTACTTTAGAGAAAGGTGATCCCTCTCTGCGCTGAGTTACTCCTGCTGAAAGTAACTAGTTACTCTGCTAGTTACTCTAGAGAAAGGTGATCCCTCTCTGCGCTGAGTTACTCCTGCTGAAAGTAACTAGTTACTCTGCTAGTTACTTTAGAGAAAGGTGATCCCTCTCTGCGCTGAGTTCCTCCTGCTGAAAGTAACTAGTTACTCTGCTAGTTACTTTAGAGAAAGGTGATCCCTCACTGCGCTGAGTTACTCCTGCTGAAAGTAACTAGTTACTCTGCTAGTTACTTTAGAGAAAGGTGATCCCTCTCTGCGCTGAGTTCCTCCTGCTGAAAGTAACTAGTTACTCTGCTAGTTACTCTAGAGAAAGGTGATCCCTCTCTGCGCTGAGTTCCTCCTGCTGAAAGTAACTAGTTACTCTGCTAGTTACTTTAGAGAAAGGTGATCCCTCTCTGCGCTGAGTTCCTCCTGCTGAAAGTAACTAGTTACTCTGCTAGTTACTCTAGAGAAAGGTGATCCCTCACTGCTCTGAGTTCCTCCTGCTGAAAGTAACTAGTTACTCTGCTGGTTACTTTAGAGAAAGGTGATCCCTCTCTGCTCTGAGTTCCTCCTGCTGAAAGTAACTAGTTACTCTGCTAGTTACTCTAGAGAAAGGTGATCCCTCTCTGCTCTGAGTTACTCCTGCTGAAAGTAACTAGTTACTCTGCTAGTTACTTTAGAGAAAGGTGATCCCTCTCTGCGCTGAGTTCCTCCTGCTGAAAGTAACTAGTTACTCTGCTAGTTACTTTAGAGAAAGGTGATCCCTCTCTGCTCTGAGTTCCTCCTGCTGAAAGTAACTAGTTACTCTGCTGGTTACTCTAGAGAAAGGTGATCCCTCTCTGCTCTGAGTTACTCCTGCTGAAAGTAACTAGTTACTCTGCTAGTTACTTTAGAGAAAGGTGATCCCTCTCTGCGCTGAGTTCCTCCTGCTGAAAGTAACTAGTTACTCTGCTGGTTACTTTAGAGAAAGGTGATCCCTCACTGCTCTGAGTTACTCCTGCTGAAAGTAACTAGTTACTCTGCTAGTTACTTTAGAGAAAGGTGATCCCTCTCTGCTCTGAGTTACTCCTGCTGAAAGTAACTAGTTACTCTGCTAGTTACTTTAGAGAAAGGTGATCCCTCTCTGCTCTGAGTTCCTCCTGCTGAAAGTAACTAGTTACTCTGCTAGTTACTCTAGAGAAAGGTGATCCCTCTCTGCTCTGAGTTACTCCTGCTGAAAGTAACTAGTTACTCTGCTAGTTACTCTAGAGAAAGGTGATCCCTCTCTGCTCTGAGTTACTCCTGCTGAAAGTAACTAGTTACTCTGCTAGTTACTTTAGAGAAAGGTGATCCCTCTCTGCGCTGAGTTCCTCCTGCTGAAAGTAACTAGTTACTCTGCTAGTTACTTTAGAGAAAGGTGATCCCTCTCTGCTCTGAGTTCCTCCTGCTGAAAGTAACTAGTTACTCTGCTAGTTACTCTAGAGAAAGGTGATCCCTCTCTGCTCTGAGTTACTCCTGCTGAAAGTAACTAGTTACTCTGCTAGTTACTTTAGAGAAAGGTGATCCCTCTCTGCGCTGAGTTCCTCCTGCTGAAAGTAACTAGTTACTCTGCTAGTTACTTTAGAGAAAGGTGATCCCTCACTGCTCTGAGTTCCTCCTGCTGAAAGTAACTAGTTACTCTGCTAGTTACTTTAGAGAAAGGTGATCCCTCTCTGCTCTGAGTTCCTCCTGCTGAAAGTAACTAGTTACTCTGCTAGTTACTTTAGAGAAAGGTGATCCCTCTCTGCTCTGAGTTACTCCTGCTGAAAGTAACTAGTTACTCTGCTAGTTACTTTAGAGAAAGGTGATCCCTCTCTGCTCTGAGTTCCTCCTGCTGAAGGTAACTAGTTACTCTGCTAGTTACTCTAGAGAAAGGTGATCCCTCTCTGCTCTGAGTTCCTCCTGCTGAAAGTAACTAGTTACTCTGCTAGTTACTTTAGAGAAAGGTGATCCCTCTCTGCTCTGAGTTCCTCCTGCTGAAGGTAACTAGTTACTCTGCTAGTTACTTTAGAGAAAGGTGATCCCTCTCTGCTCTGAGTTCCTCCTGCTGAAGGTAACTAGTTACTCTGCTAGTTACTCTAGAGAAAGGTGATCCCTCTCTGCGCTGAGTTCCTCCTGCTGAAAGTAACTAGTTACTCTGCTAGTTACTTTAGAGAAAGGTGATCCCTCTCTGCGCTGAGTTCCTCCTGCTGAAAGTAACTAGTTACTCTGCTGGTTACTCTAGAGCAGTGGTTCCCAAACGGTGTGCCGCGGCACACTGGTGTGCCGTGAAGCAAGTCCGGGTGTGCCGTGGGATTTTGTGACAACCATACGTTATTATTGCAATATAGAACTACACAGAAATAATATTTTTTTATTTACTATATCAGTACTTTGTAGGTTTATATGTACGTAATCTGCGCGATTTGCGCGTCCACATCTCCACGTGCAGTGCTGCATAAACATGGCTGAGTCAGCGATAACTCTCGAGGGGTGGAGGTATGCCCATTATTTTGAGTTCGTCCGAAGAATAGACAGGAAGTGACGGTGAGGTGCGAAGTGTGTCCAGGCCAGAAGCTGTTATCCACGGCTGTGACACCACGTCACACCTCAACACGCACCTGCAAAGAACACATGCTAAGGTGAAGCCACCGCACAGCTATTTGTTGTTTGTTTATATCACGTAGTGGTCTGTTCTTCTTCTCTGTCTTCCGGTTATTGCCTGTTTTGAATGACAAATACACACTATCGCCGCCTGCTGGAAAGGAAAGTTATTGCCACTCACGCATGCGCAGTTCCTACGTGCTTGGCGAGTAAAGTAACAAGTTACTTTATGTAGATAGTAACGAAGTAGTGTAATATATTACTTTTTTAAAAAGTAATATGTAATATATTAAAAAAATTTAGTAACGACCCCATCTCTGGAGTTGGCGTTCTCTACTCTGATTTACATGAAGAGCAGCAGGAGGCCACGGCTCTCTGTTGAACAAGACTTGCGAGTGGCCCTCTCCTCTGCACCCCGACAGGCACATGTATCTCACTAATTTGTAAGTCGGCAAAAATATTTACAATAGCACATGTTTCAATGCTGATTGGTGAAATGTTACATTTATAATTTGTAGTTCAGGACCATGGACAATGCAGTTCTCTGAGCCGAGTTTCTGCTGAGTTTCCTTTGCCTCATTTTTTATTTTGTGACCTGTCTGGTTTAAACGAGTGTGTTGCTGCTTTGATTAAGCCTAATTTGATAAAGTTTCAAATTAATTTCTGAAATATTTCATAATATAGTTGTCTTTGTCACATTTTATTTGGCATTAGTAAATAATTATGCACATTTACAGATATTTGACATGATATGAGTGATAACACGTGTTATAAGGGCTATTTTGCACAATAGGTGTGCCTTGAGATGTGTACTTGTCCTTTGGTGTGCCTTGGTCACAACAAGTTTGGGAACCACTGCTCTAGAGAAAGGTGATCCCTCACTGCGCTGAGTTCCTCCTGCTGAAAGTAACTAGTTACTCTGCTAGTTACTTTAGAGAAAGGTGATCCCTCTCTGCTCTGAGTTCCTCCTGCTGAAAGTAACCAGTTACTCTGCTAGTTACTTTAGAGAAAGGTGATCCCTCTCTGCTCTGAGTTCCTCCTGCTGAAAGTAACTAGTTACTCTGCTAGTTACTTTAGAGAAAGGTGATCCCTCTCTGCTCTGAGTTCCTCCTGCTGAAAGTAACTAGTTACTCTGCTGGTTACTTTAGAGAAAGGTGATCCCTCTCTGCTCTGAGTTACTCCTGCTGAAAGTAACTAGTTACTCTGCTGGTTACTCTAGAGAAAGGTGACCCCTCTATGCGCTGAGTTCCTCCTGCTGAAAGTAACTAGTTACTCTGCTAGTTACTCTAGAGAAAGGTGATCCCTCTCTGCTCTGAGTTCCTCCTGCTGAAAGTAACTAGTTACTCTGCTAGTTACTTTAGAGAAAGGTGATCCCTCTCTGCGCTGAGTTCCTCCTGCTGAAAGTAACTAGTTACTCTGCTAGTTACTTTAGAGAAAGGTGATCCCTCTCTGCGCTGAGTTACTCCTGCTGAAAGTAACTAGTTACTCTGCTAGTTACTTTAGAGAAAGGTGATCCCTCTCTGCTCTGAGTTACTCCTGCTGAAAGTAACTAGTTACTCTGCTAGTTACTTTAGAGAAAGGTGACCCCTCGCTGCTCTGAGTTCCTCCTGCTGAAAGTAACTAGTTACTCTGCTAGTTACTTTAGAGAAAGGTGATCCCTCTCTGCTCTGAGTTCCTCCTGCTGAAAGTAACTAGTTACTCTGCTAGTTACTCTAGAGAAAGGTGATCCCTCTCTGCTCTGAGTTACTCCTGCTGAAAGTAACTAGTTACTCTGCTAGTTACTCTAGAGAAAGGTGATCCCTCTCTGCTCTGAGTTCCTCCTGCTGAAAGTAACTAGTTACTCTGCTAGTTACTTTAGAGAAAGGTGATCCCTCTCTGCTCTGAGTTCCTCCTGCTGAAAGTAACTAGTTACTCTGCTAGTTACTTTAGAGAAAGGTGATCCCTCTCTGCTCTGAGTTACTCCTGCTGAAAGTAACTAGTTACTCTGCTAGTTACTTTAGAGAAAGGTGATCCCTCACTGCGCTGAGTTCGTCCTGCTGAAAGTAACTAGTTACTCTGCTAGTTACTTTAGAGAAAGGTGATCCCTCTCTGCTCTGAGTTCCTCCTGCTGAAAGTAACTAGTTACTCTGCTAGTTACTTTAGAGAAAGGTGATCCCTCTCTGCGTCTGAGTTCCTCCTGCTGAAAGTAACTAGTTACTCTGCTAGTTACTCTAGAGAAAGATGATCCCTCTCTGCTCTGAGTTCCTCCTGCTGAAAGTAACTAGTTACTCTGCTAGTTAATCTAGAGAAAGGTGATCCCTCACTGCGCTGAGTTCCTCCTGCTGAAAGTAACTAGTTACTCTGCTAGTTACTCTCGAGAAAGGTGATCCCTCACTGCGCTGAGTTACTCCTGCTGAAAGTAACTAGTTACTCTGCTAGTTACTTTAGAGAAAGGTGATCCCTCTCTGCTCTGAGTTACTCCTGCTGAAAGTAACTAGTTACTCTGCTAGTTACTCTAGAGAAAGGTGATCCCTCACTGCGCTGAGTTCCTCCTGCTGAAAGTAACTAGTTACTCTGCTAGTTACTCTAGAGAAAGGTGATCCCTCTCTGCTCTGAGTTCCTCCTGCTGAAAGTAACTAGTTACTCTGCTAGTTACTTTAGAGAAAGGTGATCCCTCTCTGCTCTGAGTTACTCCTGCTGAAAGTAACTAGTTACTCTGCTAGTTACTTTAGAGAAAGGTGATCCCTCACTGCGCTGAGTTCCTCCTGCTGAAAGTAACTAGTTACTCTGCTAGTTACTTTAGAGAAAGGTGATCCCTCACTGCGCTGAGTTCCTCCTGCTGAAAGTAACTAGTTACTCTGCTGGTTACTTTAGAGAAAGGTGATCCCTCTCTGCTCTGAGTTCCTCCTGCTGAAAGTAACTAGTTACTCTGCTAGTTACTTTAGAGAAAGGTGATCCCTCACTGCGCTGAGTTCCTCCTGCTGAAAGTAACTAGTTACTCTGCTAGTTACTTTAGAGAAAGGTGATCCCTCACTGCGCTGAGTT
Organism: Champsocephalus gunnari; assembly: GCA_036324595.1. Lineage (NCBI taxonomy): Eukaryota > Metazoa > Chordata > Actinopteri > Perciformes > Channichthyidae > Champsocephalus > Champsocephalus gunnari. The sequence continues at coordinate 64,851 of CM070430.1, read as the reverse complement.
CCTCCTGCTGAAAGTAACTAGTTACTCTGCTGGTTACTTTAGAGAAAGGTGATCCCTCTCTGCTCTGAGTTACTCCTGCTGAAAGTAACTAGTTACTCTGCTAGTTACTTTAGAGAAAGGTGATCCCTCACTGCGCTGAGTTACTCCTGCTGAAAGTAACTAGTTACTCTGCTGGTTACTCTAGAGAAAGGTGATCCCTCTCTGCGCTGAGTTACTCCTGCTGAAAGTAACTAGTTACTCTGCTAGTTACTCTAGAGAAAGGTGATCCCTCACTGCTCTGAGTTACTCCTGCTGAAAGTAACTAGTTACTCTGCTAGTTACTTTAGAGAAAGGTGATCCCTCTCTGCTCTGAGTTCCTCCTGCTGAAAGTAACTAGTTACTCTGCTAGTTACTTTAGAGAAAGGTGATCCCTCTCTGCTCTGAGTTCCTCCTGCTGAAAGTAACTAGTTACTCTGCTAGTTACTTTAGAGAAAGGTGATCCCTCACTGCGCTGAGTTCCTCCTGCTGAAAGTAACTAGTTACTCTGCTAGTTACTCTAGAGAAAGGTGATCCCTCTCTGCGCTGAGTTCCTCCTGCTGAAAGTAACTAGTTACTCTGCTAGTTACTCTAGAGAAAGGTGATCCCTCTCTGCGCTGAGTTCCTCCTGCTGAAAGTAACTAGTTACTCTGCTAGTTACTCTAGAGAAAGGTGATCCCTCTCTGCTCTGAGTTCCTCCTGCTGAAGGTAACTAGTTACTCTGCTAGTTACTTTAGAGAAAGGTGATCCCTCTCTGCTCTGAGTTACTCCTGCTGAAAGTAACTAGTTACTCTGCTAGTTACTTTAGAGAAAGGTGATCCCTCTCTGCGCTGAGTTCCTCCTGCTGAAAGTAACTAGTTACTCTGCTAGTTACTCTAGAGAAAGGTGATCCCTCTCTGCTCTGAGTTCCTCCTGCTGAAAGTAACTAGTTACTCTGCTAGGTACTTTAGAGAAAGGTGATCCCTCACTGCTCTGAGTTCCTCCTGCTGAAAGTAACTAGTTACTCTGCTAGTTACTTTAGAGAAAGGTGATCCCTCTCTGCTCTGAGTTCCTCCTGCTGAAAGTAACTAGTTACTCTGCTAGTTACTTTAGAGAAAGGTGATCCCTCTCTGCTCTGAGTTACTCCTGCTGAAAGTAACTAGTTACTCTGCTGGTTACTTTAGAGAAAGGTGATCCCTCTCTGCTCTGAGTTCCTCCTGCTGAAAGTAACTAGTTACTCTGCTGGTTACTTTAGAGAAAGGTGATCCCTCTCTGCTCTGAGTTACTCCTGCTGAAAGTAACTAGTTACTCTGCTAGTTACTTTAGAGAAAGGTGATCCCTCTCTGCGCTGAGTTCCTCCTGCTGAAAGTAACTAGTTACTCTGCTAGTTACTCTAGAGAAAGGTGATCCCTCTCTGCGCTGAGTTCCTCCTGCTGAAAGTAACTAGTTACTCTGCTAGTTACTCTAGAGAAAGGTGATCCCTCACTGCGCTGAGTTCCTCCTGCTGAAAGTAACTAGTTACTCTGCTAGTTACTCTAGAGAAAGGTGATCCCTCTCTGCTCTGAGTTACTCCTGCTGAAGTAACTAGTTACTCTGCTAGGTACTTTAGAGAAAGGTGATCCCTCTCTGCTCTGAGTTACTCCTGCTGAAAGTAACTAGTTACTCTGCTAGGTACTTTAGAGAAAGGTGATCCCTCTCTGCGCTGAGTTCCTCCTGCTGAAAGTAACTAGTTACTCTGCTAGGTACTTTAGAGAAAGGTGATCCCTCTCTGCACTGAGTTCCTCCTGCTGAAAGTAACTAGTTACTCTGCTAGTTACTCTAGAGAAAGGTGATCCCTCTCTGCTCTGAGTTCCTCCTGCTGAAAGTAACTAGTTACTCTGCTAGGTACTTTAGAGAAAGGTGATCCCTCTCTGCGCTGAGTTCCTCCTGCTGAAAGTAACTAGTTACTCTGCTAGTTACTCTAGAGAAAGGTGATCCCTCTCTGCGCTGAGTTCCTCCTGCTGAAAGTAACTAGTTACTCTGCTAGGTACTCTAGAGAAAGGTGATCCCTCTCTGCGCTGAGTTCCTCCTGCTGAAAGTAACTAGTTACTCTGCTAGGTACTTTAGAGAAAGGTGATCCCTCTCTGCTCTGAGTTACTCCTGCTGAAGGTAACCAGTCATGAAGAAGGATGTGAGGTCTAGGCTTCCTGCTGAACAGGCTCTGATAGGACGTAGTAGAAGAAGAAGAAGAAGAAGAAGAAGAAGAAGAAGGGTCCAGGGAGGGAATGGAGGTCGTTCCAGATGAAGGGTTCTGGCCGCGCGCACAGCAGAGCCGCGTATGGACGCCTGCACACTCCTCCAATGCAACAGATCATAGGAAATGAGATCAACAACGGCAGGTGCAAAGGGCTTGATTTAATATCGCTTGTATTTGACTTTGAATGTGAGGAAATATCAGTTGTGATGTGACACACTCCATCTCAGTAGGGGGCAGCATGCCCCCTACCCCTACCCATATAAGAAGAAAAAGAAGAAGAAGAAGTCATACATCAGAAGAAGACGAAGGAGAAGGAGACGTGTTCTGGAGCTGTTTGAGGAGAGGGGCCAGAACCAGAACAGAACCAGAATAGAACCAGAACCAGGAGTACCACACACCCAGAGCTGTCTCACCCTCACCCTGTTTGTAGAGCTGCTGCTAACGGCTAGCTGCTGCTAACGGCTAGCTGCTGTCAGGAGGATCAGCTGTTTCTCCTTCAGGCTCAGACAGGTGAGTCTCTCAGGTACACTCAGAAAGTGTAACTGTGTGATACACTGCTACACACTGCTACACACAGCTAGACACTGCTACACACAGCTAGACACTGCTACACACTGCTCCCTCACTCTGTCTGCTGATGCTAACAGGCTGAACCGGGGCGGTGTCCACTGTTAGCATCAGGAGCTAACCGGATAATGACAACAACACTGAGGAAAATAAACACAGCAGTAAAGTAACGAAGTACATGTACTTTTGTAGTACATGTACTTAAAGACAATACTAAAGTAGCCTACATGTAAAGCACATTTAGTACATACATATATTACGTTTTGTTGACTAAATCTAGGTTATGTAATTCTATTTGTTTAAAAAGGGTAGCAGTGGTTTCTTAAACATAATAATTATATTATTTTTACATTTTTATTCCCATTTAAACGTTTTTGAGACGTTAAACTTGAGAGTTTATTTCTGTCGCTGGCCTCCTTATAACAACAACAACAAAAACAACAATACTATTTCAGCTCATTTAATAATTTAACTGATGACGTAATTCAATTTGATTAATGACACCACAAACATACACTGAACACAAATACACTTTAGTTTTTGCTCCCATTTGTCATGAGATGAACTCAAAGATCTAAAACATTTTCCATTTGCCATTATTATATTGATGCTAATGATGACGCACGGGAGGGCTGCTCCCCATAAGCTATGCTTCAGCCCTCCCGCTTCGACTAATTTTGTTCATTTGTGTGTATGAATTATACGTTTTTGTGTTTGTATGATTTTAGCAGAATAAATAAAATAAAAAAAATATATACACCATATAACCATTTCGCTCAAATATTGTTCACAAATCTGAAAAAATGTGTGATAGTGAGCACTTCTCCTTTGCCGAGATAGAACGAGTGGACCAACCTTCCTCAGGCCACGATCACCAACCTGATCAACTCTATGCCACGGAGACGTGTTGCACTGCGTGAGGCAAATGGTGGTCACACCAGATACTGCCTGGTTTTCAGACCCCCCCAGACCCCCCCAGACCCCCCCGATAAAGCAAAACTGCACGTTTCAGAGTGGCCTTCTATGGTGGCCAGCCTAAGGCGCACCTGTGCAATAACCATGCTGTCTGATCAGCATCTTGATATGCCACACCTGGGAGGTGGGATGGGTTATCTCGGCAAAGGAGAAGTGCTCACTGTCACACATTGTTTCAGATCTGAGAACAATATTTGAGAGAAAAGGTTATTTTGTGTTTATAGAAAATGTTTTACATCTTTGAGTTCATCTCATGAAGAATGGGAGCAAACAACAGAAGTGTTGCGTTTATATTTTTGTTCAGTGTATATAGAGATAAAATAAGAAGTATTTTATTGATCTCAATGTGGGAAATGATTGCGTTGCACCACACAAATTAAAATAAATAAAGGTATATATGACAGATGGAATATTAAATATAGAACAGATGATATGAATGTAAAATGTACAGTGTGGTTTTATTCCAAGCTGGGGGGCAGAGAGTTCTCTGCTCCACAGGGGGTCTGCTGAACAGAGTCATTGCAGCGGGCAGGAACGACTTCCTGTATCGATGTGTGAATAGTGTATATATGTGTGTGTGTGTGTATATTGTCATGGTGGTGTGCGCTGCTCCCGCAGTAGAAGAAGAAGATGACGAGTGGAGGACTGAACAGCATCGAGGCCGTGAAGAAGAAGATCAAAGTCCTGCAGGAGCAGGCAGAGGAGGCGGACGATCGAGCAGCTAAACTACAGAAAGAGGGGGAGAGAGAGAGGAGGAGCAGGGAGGAGGTACACACACACACACACACACACACACACACCAGGGTTACACCTAGGATTTTTTCTTACCGGACAAATGTGAAACTTAGCGGTCATGTTTCAATAATATTAATAATGGTGCAGCAGAGTTCCATCAGTGACTCTGAGCGGCTGATGTTTGAAATTCAGACAGAAGGGTTCCAGATGAACTGTCCGGGCCCAGGTCTGACAGAAGGGTTCCAGATGAACTGTCCGGGCCCAGGTCTGACAGAAGGGTTCCAGATGAACTGTCAGGGCCCAGGTCTGACAGAAGGGTTCCAGATGAACTGTCAGGGTCCAGGTCTGACAGAAGGGTTCCAGATGAACTGTCAGGGTCCAGGTCTGACAGAAGGGTTCCAGATGAACTGTCAGGGCCCAGGTCTGACAGAAGGGTTCCAGATGAACTGTCAGGGCCCAGGTCTGACAGAAGGGTTCCAGATGAACTGTCGGGGTCCAGGTCTGACAGAAGGGTTCCAGATGAACTGTCAGGGTCCCAGATGAACTGTCAGGGTCCAGGTCTGACAGAAGGGTTCCAGATGAACTGTCAGGGCCCAGGTCTGACAGAAGGGTTCCAGGTGAACTGTCAGGGTCCAGGTCTGACAGAAGGGTTCCAGATGAACTGTCAGGGTCCAGGTCTGACAGAAGGGTTCCAGATGAACTGTCCGGGCCCAGGTCTGACAGAAGGGTTCCAGATGAACTGTCAGGGCCCAGGTCTGACAGAAGGGTTCCAGGTGAACTGTCAGGGTCCAGGTCTGACAGAAGGGTTCCAGATGAACTGTCAGGGCCCAGGTCTGACAGAAGGGTTCCAGATGAACTGTCGGGGCCCAGGTCTGACAGAAGGGTTCCAGATGAACTGTCGGGGTCCAGGTCTGACAGAAGGGTTCCAGATGAACTGTCAGGGCCCAGGTCTGACAGAAGGGTTCCAGATGAACTGTCGGGGTCCAGGTCTGATAGAAGGGTTTCAGATGAACTGTCCGGGCCCAGGTCTGACAGAAGGGTTCCAGATGAACTGTCGGGGCCCAGGTCTGACAGAAGGGTTCCAGATGAACTGTCGGGGTCCAGGTCTGACAGAAGGGTTCCAGATGAACTGTCGGGGTCCAGGTCTGACAGAAGGGTTCCAGATGAACTGTCGGGGTCCAGGTCTGACAGAAGGGTTCCAGATGAACTGTCAGGGTCCAGGTCTGACAGAAGGGTTCCAGATGAACTGTCAGGGCCCAGGTCTGACTGAAGGGTTCCAGATGAACTGTCGGGGCCCAGGTCTGACGGAAGGGTTCCAGATGAACTGTCGGGGTCCAGGTCTGATAGAAGGGTTCCAGATGAACTGTCAGGGCCCAGGTCTGACAGAAGGGTTCCAGATGAACTGTCGGGGCCCAGGTCTGACAGAAGGGTTCCAGATGAACTGTCGGGGTCCAGGTCTGATAGAAGGGTTCCAGATGAACTGTCGGGGTCCAGGTCTGATAGAAGGGTTCCAGATGAACTGTCAGGGTCCAGGTCTGACAGAAGGGTTCCAGATGAACTGTCGGGGCCCAGGTCTGACTTAACAGTTTAAGACGATTATAGAACAATATCTGTATCTCTCTCTCCTCTCTTCTTCTGTGTTTCTCTCTCTGTATCTCTCTCTCCTCTCTTCTTCTGTGTTTCTCTCCCTGTATCTCTCTCTCCTCTCTTCTTCTGTGTTTCTCTCTCTGTATCTCTCTCTCCTCTCTTCTTCTGTGTTTCTCTCTCTGTATCTCTCTCTCCTCTCTTCTTCTGTGTTTCTCTCTCTGTATCTCTCTCTCCTCTTCTTCTGTGTTTCTCTCTCTGTATCTCTCTCCTCTCTTCTGTGTTTCTCTCTCTGTATCTCTCTCTCCTCTCTTCTGTGTTTCTCTCTCTGTATCTCTCTCTCCTCTCTTCTGTGTTTCTCTCTCTGTATCTCTCTCTCCTCTCTTCTTCTGTGTTTCTCTCTCTGTATCTCTCTCTCCTCTCTTCTGTGTTTCTCTCCCTGTATCTCTCTCTCCTCTCTTCTTCTGTGTTTCTCTCTCTGTATCTCTCTCTCCTCTCTTCTTCTGTGTTTCTCTCTCTGTATCTCTCTCTCCTCTCTTCTTCTGTGTTTCTCTCCCTGTATCTCTCTCTCCTCTCTTCTTCTGTGTTTCTCTCTCTGTATCTCTCTCTCCTCTCTTCTTCTGTGTTTCTCTCTCTGTATCTCTCTCTCCTCTCTTCTTCTGTGTTTCTCTCTCTGTATCTCTCTCTCCTCTCTTCTGTGTTTCTCTCCCTGTATCTCTCTCCTATCTTCTTCTGTGTTTCTCTCTCTGTATCTCTCTCTCCTCTCTTCTTCTGTGTTTCTCTCTCTGTATCTCTCTCTCCTCTCTTCTTCTGTGTTTCTCTCCCTGTATCTCTCTCTCCTCTCTTCTTCTGTGTTTCTCTCTCTGTATCTCTCTCCTCTCTTCTTCTGTGTTTCTCTCTCTGTATATCTCTCTCCTCTCTTCTTCTGTGTTTCTCTCTCTGTATCTCTCTCTCCTTTCCTGTGTTTCTCTCTCTGTATCTCTCTCTCCTCTCTTCTTCTGTGTTTCTCTCTCTGTATCTCTCTCTCCTCTCTTCTTCTGTGTTTCTCTCCCTGTATCTCTCTCTCCTCTCTTCTTCTGTGTTTCTCTCCCTTTATCTCTCTCCTCTCTTCTTCTGTGTTTCTCTCTCTGTATCTCTCCTCTCTTCTGTGTATCTCTCTCTGTATCTCTCTCTCTCTCCTCTCTTCTGTGTTTCTCTCTCTGTATCTCTCTCTCCTCTCTTCTGTGTTTCTCTCTCTGTATCTCTCTCTCCTCTCTTCTTCTGTGTTTCTCTCTCTGTATCTCTCTCTCCTCTCTTCTGTGTTTCTCTCTCTGTATCTCTCTCTCCTCTCTTCTGTGTTTCTCTCTCTGTATCTCTCTCTCCTCTCTTCTTCTGTGTTTCTCTCTCTGTATCTCTCTCCTCTCTTCTGTGTTTCTCTCTCTGTATCTCTCTCTCCTCTCTTCTGTGTTTCTCTCTCTGTATCTCTCTCTCCTCTCTTCTTCTGTGTTTCTCTCCCTGTATCTCTCTCTCCTCTCTTCTTCTGTGTTTCTCTCCCTGTATCTCTCTCCTCTCTTCTTCTGTGTTTCTCTCTCTGTATCTCTCTCTCCTCTCTTCTGTGTATCTCTCTCTCTGTATCTCTCTCTCTCCTCTCTTCTGTGTTTCTCTCTCTGTATCTCTCTCTCCTCTCTTCTGTGTTTCTCTCTCTGTATCTCTCTCTCCTCTCTTCTTCTGTGTTTCTCTCTCTGTATCTCTCTCTCCTCTCTTCTGTGTTTCTCTCTCTGTATCTCTCTCTCCTCTCTTCTGTGTTTCTCTCTCTGTATCTCTCTCTCCTCTCTTCTTCTGTGTTTCTCTCTCTGTATCTCTCTCCTCTCTTCTGTGTTTCTCTCTCTGTATCTCTCTCTCCTCTCTTCTGTGTTTCTCTCTCTGTATCTCTCTCTTCTCTCCCTGTATTGCTCACTCCTCTCTTTCGCCCCCTGTCGGCGGCGGTTAAAATAGAATCGCCCCGTCAAAATTGAAATCCCCTATTACTGTATAGATTATAGACCGCGGTCCGCCTGTTGCCGATCCCTGGTCTAAAGGTTCTGGTTGTCTTTAACGACTGATTCTAGAATGTGTAGTTTGTTGAAGAGATCCTTCTGGGCCGAATTCAATGTAACGGCACTATTCAGGGTTTCAAAGTGTGTTTTCCAAAAGTCCTCATTTTGAATAGCCAGTTCTTCCTTGTGTGGTTTGCTGAAAGAGGGCCATTTGTTCCAGGGTGCAGCTCCCAACCCTGACACACACACACACACACACACACACACACACACACACACACACACACACACACACACACACACACACACACACACACACACACACACACACACACACACACACACACACACACACACACACACACACACACTAAAGTTGAGCAGCTCAGGTAATGTGTGTGTGTGTGTGTGTGTAGCTCCAGGAGGAGGTGTCCTCCCTCAGCAGGAAGCTGGTTCTGGGAGAGGAGGACCTGGAGAGAGTTCAGGAGAGACTGGAGACGACTCTGAGGAAACTTGAGGAGACGGAGAAGACCGCTGACGAGAGCGAGAGGTGAGACACCTGTCTGTCTCTCTGTACCGGTCTGTCTCTCTGTACCTGTCTGTCTCTCTGTAGCTGTCTGTCTCTCTGTACCTGTCTGTCTCTCTGTACCTGTCTGTCTCTCTGTACCTGTCTGTCTCTCTGTACCTGTCTGTCTCTCTGTACCTGTCTAATAATAATAATAATAATATATTAATTTTATTTAGCGCTTTTCTGAACCCAAAGACGCTTTACATTTGGGAGGGAGGGTAGACAAACAAAACAAAAACAAAGAACCAAAAGAAACAAAACACAACAGAAAAGCAGTCAGGAGGAAGTTGATTGAGAGGGGGCGGGGCTTATGGATAGAGAGTTGAAGAGGGGGAGGGGCTTATGGATAGAGAGTTGAGAGGGGGGGGGCTTATGGATAGAGAGTTGAAGAGGGGGAGGGGCTTATGGATAGAGAGTTGGGGGGGGCTTATGGATAGAGAGTTGAGAGGGGGGGGGCTTATGGATAGAGAGTTGAAGAGGGGGAGGGGCTTATGGATAGAGAGTTGAGAGGGGGGGGGCTTATGGATAGAGAGTTGAGAGGGGGGGGGGCTTATGGATAGAGAGTTGAGAGGGGAGGGGCTTATGGATAGAGAGTTGAGAGGGGGGGGCTTATGGATAGAGAGTTGAGAGGGCGGGGCTTATGGATAGAGAGTTGAGAGGGGGGGGCTTATGGATAGAGAGTTGAGAGGGGGGTTCTGAGGCGGGACTGGAACAGGGTGAGGGACTCAGACTCACGGAGGTCTTGGGGGAGGGAGTTCCAGAGTTGTCTGTCTCTCATCTGTCTGTCTCTCACCTGTCTGTCTCTCTGTACCTGTCTGTCTCTCACCTATCTCTCTCTGTACCTGTCTGTCCCTCACCTATCCGTCTCTCTGTACCTGTCTGTCTCTCTGTCTCTCTCTCTGTACCTGTCTGTCCCTCAACTGTCTGTCTCGCTCACATGTCTGTCTCTCACCTGTCTCTCTCTCTGTACCTGTCTGTCTCTCACCTGTCTCTCTCTCTGTACCTGTCCGTCTCTCACCTGTCTCTCACCTGTCTCTCTCTCACCTGTCTGTCTCTGTACCTGTCCGTCTCTCACCTGTCTGTCTCTGTACCTGTCTGTCTCTGTACCTGTCCGTCTCTCACCTGTCCGTCTCTCACCTGTCCCTGTCTGTCTCTGTACCTGTCCGTCTCTCACCTGTCCCTGTCTGTCTCTCACCTGTCCGCCTCTCACTGTCTGTCTCTGTACTGTCTGTCTCTCACCTGTCCCTCACTTGTCTGTCTCTCACCTGTCTCTCTCTCTGTACCTGTCTGTCTCATCTGTCTGTCTCTGTACCTGTCTGTCCCTCACCTGTCTCTCTCTCTCTGTACCTGTCTGTCTCTCACCTGTCCCTCACCTGTCTGTCTCTCACCTGTCTCTCTCTCTGTACCTGTCTGTCTCTCTTCAGAGGGATGAAGGTGATAGAGAACCGGGCTATGAAGGACGAGGAGAAGATGGAGTTTCTGGAGGTTCAGCTGAGAGAAGCTAAACAGATCGCTGAGGAGGCGGACCGCAAGTACGAGGAGGTACTAATACACACACATACTAATACACACCAGAAATACAAGTACGAGGAGGTACTAATACACACATACTAATTTACATTACATCACATTTAGCTGAGGCTTTTAGCCAAAGCGACTTACAATAAGTGCGTTCCACCAGGAAGACACAAGTGCTTTGTTAGTATATAAGAGCTTTGTTAGTATATAAGAGCTTTGTTAGTATATAAGAGCTTTGTTAGTATATAAGAGCTTTGTTAGTATATAAGTGCTTTGTTAGTATATAAGTGCTTTGTTAGTATATAAGTGCTTTGTTAGTATATAAGAGCTTTGTTAGTATATAAGAGCTTTGTTAGTATATAAGTGCTTTGTTAGTATATAAGAGCTTTGTTAGTATATAAGTCCTTTGTTAGTATATAAGTGCTTTGTTAGTAGTTCTATCCTCGAGGTGGAGTCGAGAGAGATGAGTGTCAGTCCGGAAGGTGTGTGAGCTTTCTGCTGTCCTGATGTCAATGGGAGCTCATTCCACCATCTTGGAGCCAGGACAGCAAACCCACGTGTTCCTGCTGATGGGAACTTGGGTCCCCCTCGCAGTGAGGGTGCAGCGAGCCGTCTGGCTGATGCAGAGCGGAGTGTGTACTAATTAGATATTATTTACGGGTGCAAACCATAGACTGTATAACCTGTTCATATGTTAAGTAGGGGATAGTGTGCAGCAAGTCATTATTGAAGAAAGCCCGACTCTGGCTTCAGAATATGCCTGGAACGAGTAGCAGTGACCGCAAGCTGGGTTGTTAGCTTAATAATGGGAGCATATTAGCTTAGCTTCTTAGCCTGAGCTAGGTATATATATATCCTTTATTTAACCAGGTAAAAAACTCATTGAGATTAAAATCTCTTTTCCAAGAGTGACCTGGCCAAGAAGGGCAGCATGTACAAAGTTACAACATATAAAACACAGACATGAAAGGCAGACAAATACAGCTGTAAAACACACATACAATGGCACATTAGCCAGTCAATATGCGAAGTAAAACAAACTATTAAAATCATTCAAAAACTGGCAACATTTAAAACGATTTCAGGATATACGAGCACTCACATCGACCAATGGTGTCGTGTCCTCTGTCCTTTGAGGTGGACCTGAATTCCCCCATAGTGACTAAATCTGAGAGTTTCAGCTCCTTCTGTACATTGTTCCAAGCTGTGGGGGCAGCATGTCTAACAGCTGTTGTTCCCAGTTCTGTTCTCACTGCAGGAACCAGCATCTGAATAAAAACCTTGGGAGCGCAGGCCATATGGACTTTCTTTTTGACACATATGTGTGCAGATGTAGGAGGGAACCAACCCAAGCAGAGATTTATAAATAAAACCCAACCAATGGGAAAGTCTGCGAGCAGACAAAGATGGCCAATTAGCAGCAGCATATAAAGTGCAATGGTGTACTCGATATCCACATCCAGTGATAAATCGTTTTGGCACAATGGTACACAGTATCCAAGCTCTTTAGGCACTGGTCAAAGGCATTCATGTAAAGCAGGTCACCATCATCTAATACAGGTCAAAAACGTTGCAGATATCAGATCTGGGTCCGGAATTTCACGTCCGTTGTCAGCAAGTCCTGCCCTGTCCCGCCTCGGCTCCGCCTCTTTGCCCTTATTTGAAGCAGGCTGCAGCAGGCCGGAGTTAAAATTGACGTCACTGTCGAGCCGTTAGTGGCCGACTCCGCCTACTAAGGGCTTCTCGGCAACTCTGCAGAATCCTATGGGTGACGTCACGGACCCTACATCCATTTATATATACAGTCTATGGTCACACCCAGAGTCCTTGCAGTCTGAGTCGGGGAAACAACAGAGGTGCCGATGTTGATTGTTAGGTCACATTGTGGGACAATCTTTTCCCGGAAGGAAAAGCAGTTCAGTCTTGTTGAGCTTGAGGGGATGATCAGACATGAGAGATGTCAGCTAGACGAGCAGAGATGTGTGCGACGACCTGGGTCTCTGAGCGGGGGAAGGGCAGGATTCATTGGGTGTCGTCAGCGTAGCAGTGGTATGAAAAACCATGCGGGCTAATGACAGATCCGAGCGAGTTTGTGTACAGGGAGAAGAGGAGGGGACCAAGAACAGAGCCCTGAGGGACCCCTGTAGTTAATTGACAAGGGTCGGACTCGGACCCTCTCCAAGTGACCCTGTAGGTGCGGTCTTTGAGGTATGAGGTGAGGAGGGAAAGTGCAGAGCCTGAAACTCCAAGTTCTTGGAGAGCAAAGGAGGATCTGATGGTTCACCGTGTCGAATGCAGCAGACAGGTCCAACAGGACGAGGACAGAGGAGAGGGAGGCTGCTTTAGCCGTATGCAGTTCCTCAGTGACAGCAAGGAGGGCAGTTTCTGGGGAGTGACCTGCCTTGAAACCAGACTGGTGCGGATCCAGAAGGTTGTTCTGATGGAGAGAGCAGGAGAGTTGTTTAAAGACAGCGCGTTCAAGTGTTTTAGACAGGAACGGGAGGAGAGAGACAGGCCTGTAGTTTATAACATCAGACGATACAGGAGGTACTAATACACACATACTAATACACACATATATACAAGTACCAGGAGGTACTAATACACACATACTAATACACACATATATACAAGTACCAAGAGGTACTAATACACACATACTACTACACACATATATATACAAGTACCAGGAGGTACTAATACACACATACTAATACACACATACTAATACACACATATATATACAAGTACCAGGAGGTACTAATACACACATACTAATACACACATATATGCAAGTACGAGGAGGTACTAATACACACATACTAATACACACATATATACAAGTACCAGGAGGTACTCATACACACATACTAATACACACATATATACAAGTACCAGGAGGTACTAATACATACATACTAATACACACATATATATACAAGTACCAGGAGGTACTAATACACACATACTAATACACACATATATATATATATAAAAGTACCAGGAGGTACTAATACACACATATATACAAGTACGAGGAGGTACTAATACACACATACTAATACACACATATATACAAGTACCAGGAGGTACTCATACACACATACTAATACACACCATATATACAAGTACCAGGAGGTACTCATACACACATACTAATACACACCATATATACAAGTACAAGAAGGTACTAATACACACATACTAATACACACATATATACAAGTACCAGGAGGTACTCATACACACATACTAATACACACATATATAAAAGTATCAGGAGGTACTAATACACACATACTAATACACACATATATATACAAGTACCAGGAGGTACTAATACACACATACTAATACACACATATATATATACAAGTACCAGGAGGTACTAATGCACACATACTAATACACACATATATACAAGTACGAGGAGGTACTAATACACACATACTAATACACACATATATACAAGTACCAGGAGGTACTCATACACACATACTAATACACACCATATATACAAGTACAAGAAGGTACTAATACACACATACTAATACACACCAGATATACAAGTACAAGAAGGTACTAATGCACACATACTAATACACACCATATATACAAGTACAAGAAGGTACTAATACACACATACTAATACACACCAGATATACAAGTACAAGAAGGTACTAATACACACATTCTAATACACACCATATATACAAGTACAAGAAGGTACTAATACACACACTGTAGTGTGTGACATTGGGTGTTTCTCACTGTCGAGTAAAGCTGCTCCAGAGCCACTATTTCAAGCATGCTACGTCATCGAGTGCCGCCGAAGGACTGTTCCAATGTCCATCTTACTTGGAGTTCTACCGAGCCCGGCGTACTTCGTTTGGAGAAATTTCGAGGCTGCACATGTGTAGACTCTGCGGTCTTAAAATCCCCACAATGCTTTGCGCACGGACCAATTTCCCCAAATCTGTGGCGGAAGATGTAAGGCGGGGCCTCTCATGTGACGCACACCTGCACACTTGCTCGCCTGTTCCACTCTTCGTTTTCCGAATGCCAGGAAGGATACTGTAGTGTGTGACGTTGTGTTTGATTGACAGGTGTATGCTGTAGTGTGTGACGTTGTGTTTGATTGACAGGTGTATACTGTAGTGTGTGATGTTGTGTTTGATTGACAGGTGTATACTGTAGTGTGTGATGTTGTGTTTGATTGACAGGTGTATACTGTAGTGTGTGACGTTGTATTTGATTGACAGGTGTATGCTGTAGTGTGTGACGTTGTGTTTGATTGACAGGTGTATACTGTAGTGTGTGATGTTGTGTTTGATTCACAGGTGTATGCTGTAGTGTGTGATGTTGTGTTTGATTGACAGGTGTATACTGTAGTGTGTGATGTTGTGTTTGATTGACAGGTGTATGCTGTAGTGTGTGATGTTGTGTTTGATTGACAGGTGTATACTGTAGTGTGTGTGACGTTGTGTTTGATTGACAGGTGTATGCTGTAGTGTGTGTGATGTTGTGTTTGATTGACAGGTGTATACTGTAGTGTGTGTGACGTTGTGTTTGATTGACAGGTGTATGCTGTAGTGTGTGATGTTGTGTTTGATTGACAGGTGTATGCTGTAGTGTGTGTGATGTTGTGTTTGATTGACA
>CM070430.1:0-45000 GCA_036324595.1 Champsocephalus gunnari | reverse complement strand
CCTGGAGGAGGAGCTGAAGACCGTCTGCAGCTCCTCAAAGTCTCTGGAGGCCCAGGCTGAGAAGGTAGAGTCTGAACTGTCCTCTGATTGGCTAAAGCCAAACGGGTATGAACTGTCTTCTGATTGGCTCTCTCTCCTTCAGTATTCTCTCAAGGAGGACCGGTACGAGGAGGAGATCAGAAACCTGAGCAACAAACTCAAGGAGGTGAGACCTCGGCTGCGTCTCAGGTCGGTTATTTTCATTTCCTCGGTCTCACCGGAAGTTGATTTGTCTGCGCCGTCTTGAGTAGCGTCCCATGGCGCTTATTTCTGCCGGAGGATCGAGGAGCGAGGATTGATAATCGAGGAACCACCAGACCATCCTCCGATGAAATCCTCAGACCCTCGCCCCGCCCCCTTACTGTGTATCGCTCACTGATTGGACGAGGCAGTGCATGATCTGATGCTTCTTGACATGAGAGCCGTTTCCCAGCGGAGTGAAGAGAACACGTGAACCTCACGGGACTCGCTCCTCAGTTCATACCGGGCTTTGTTTCATTTAGTTACACACATGAGAGATATCTGAACAACAACGAGGACACAATCATTTTATTCATTTGAAACATTTTCATGATCGCTTTTTTCGTTTATACATTTTAAGAATGGCGTTTATCTTTTTTGAGAATGAGTTCTTATTTGATTTATTTATTGGGGTCTGCAGCAGACGATGCGGTTAGGGTCAGTAACGTGTGCTGACGGGGGGGGGGTGGAAACAACGGGACAGAGCTGCTGCCAGACGATCAGCTGTGCGGCGTCATCACAGACGGACGTCGCTTCACGTGACGCTCCGGAGGAAAGTCGTCCCGTTGCTCTGAGAACTCACTTCCTGCTTCTCCTGGTTTCCTTGCGTCTCTCCTTGCTTCCCTGGTGGGAGGGACGCAGGGAGAGACGCAAGTGAGGGACGCAAGGAATCCATTTAACCAAAGTGAGACGCAGCCCTCAACACACTTCCTTCTCACCTGACTTCCTGTTCACCTGACTTCCTTCTCACCTGACTTCCTGTTCACCTGACTTCCTGTTCACCTGACCTCCTGTTTCACCTGACTTCCTGTTCACCTGACCTCCTGACTTCCTGTTCACCTGACCTCCTGTTCACCTGACTTCCTGTTTACCTGACCTCCTGACTTCCTGTTCACCTGACCTCCTGTTCACCTGACTTCCTGTTCACCTGACTTCCTGTTCACCTGACCTCCTGTTTACCTGACTTCCTGTTCACCTGACCTCCTGACTTCCTGTTCACCTGACCTCCTGTTCACCTGACTTCCTGTTTACCTGACCTCCTGACTTCCTGTTCACCTGACCTCCTGTTCACCTGATTTCCTGTTCACCTGACTTCCTGTTTACCTGATTTCCTGTTCACCTGACCTCCTGTTCACCTGACTTCCTGTTTACCTGACCTCCTGTTTACCTGACTCCTGACTTCCTGTTCACCTGACCTCCTGTTCACCTGATTTCCTGTTCACCTGACCTCCTGTTCACCTGACTTCCTGTTCACCTGACTTCCTGTTTACCTGACCTCCTGACTTCCTGTTCACCTGACCTCCTGTTCACCTGATTTCCTGTTCACCTGACCTCCTGTTCACCTGACTTCCTGTTCACCTGACTTCCTGTTTACCTGATTTCCTGTTCACCTGACCTCCTGTTCACCTGACTTCCTGTTTACCTGACCTCCTGTTTACCTGACCTCCTGTTTACCTGACCTCCTGACTTCCTGTTCACCTGATTTCCTGTTCACCTGACCTCCTGTTCACCTGACTTCCTGTTCACCTGACTTCCTGTTCACCTGACTTCCTGTTCACCTGACCTCCTGTTCACCTGACTTCCTGTTTACCTAATTTCCTGTTCACCTGACTTCCTGTTCACCTGACTTCCTGTTCACCTGACTTCCTGTTCACCTGACTTCCTGTTCACCTGACCTCCTGTTCACCTGACCTCCTGTTCACCTGACTTCCTGTTTACCTGACCTCCTGTTTACCTGACCTCCTGTTTACCTGACCTCCTGTTTACCTGACCTCCTGTTTACCTGACCTACTGACTTCCTGTTTACCTGACCTCCTGTTCACCTGACTTCCTGTTTACCTGACCTCCTGTTTACCTGACCTCCTGACTTCCTGTTTACCTGACCTCCTGTTTACCTGACTTCCTGTTCACCTGACCTCCTGTTTACCTGACTTCCTGTTCACCTGACCTCCTGACTTCCTGTTTACCTGACCTCCTGTTTACCTGACCTCCTGTTCACCTGACTTCCTATTCACCTGACTTCCTGTTCACCTGACCTCCTATTCACCTGACTTCCTGTTCACCTGACCTCCTGTTCACCTGACTTCCTGTTCACCTGACTTCCTGTTCACCTGACTTCCTGTTCACCTGACCTCCTGTTTACCTGACCTCCTGTTTACCTGACCTCCTGACTTCCTGTTCACCTGACCTCCTGTTCACCTGACTTCCTGTTTACCTGACCTCCTGCTTACCTGACTTCCTGTTTACCTGACCTCCTGTTTACCTGACCTCCTGATTTCCTGTTCACCTGACCTCCTGTTCACCTGACTTCCTGTTCACCTGACTTCCTGTTTACCTGATTTCCTGTTCACCTGACCTCCTGTTCACCTGACTTCCTGTTCACCTGACCTCCTGTTTACCTGACCTCCTGTTTACCTGACCTCCTGATTTCCTGTTCACCTGACCTCCTGTTCACCTGACTTCCTGTTCACCTGACTTCCTGTTTACCTGATTTCCTGTTCACCTGACCTCCTGTTCACCTGATTTCCTGTTCACCTGACCTCCTGTTCACCTGACTTCCTGTTCACCTGACTTCCTGTTTACCTTTGACCTCCTGCAGGCAGAGAGCAGAGCGGAGGCTGGAGAGCGAACGGTTTCCAGACTGGAACGAACCATCGACAGCCAGGAGGGTGAGACAGTTTCTCCTGGGTCATACTTACTGATCATTGTGTGTGTGTGTGTGTGTGTGTGTGTGTGTGTGTGTGTGTGTGTGTGTGTGTGTGTGTGTGTGTGTGTGTGTGTGTGTGTGTGTGTGTGTGTGTGTGTGTGTGTGTGTGTGTGTGTGTGTGTGTGTGTGTGTGTGTGTGTGTGTGTGTGTGTGTGTGTGTGTGTTACTCATACTGGTGTGAGAGTGTGTTATGTATTAATACTGGTGTGAGAGTGTGTTATGTATTAATACTGGTGTGAGAGTGTGTTATGTATTAATACTGGTGTGTGTGGTTTTGTTTCAGGCTCTTTGACTGCAGCCAGGAACGCCAACATGGAGCTGCAGACGACACTGGACCAGACCATGGAGGAGCTCAACTCATGCTGAACCCTAACCCCCCCCCCTCGTAATGATGCCTGCTTCCTCACATTCCTGAAGCCCCCCCCCCTCGTAATGATGCCTGCTTCCTCACATTCCTGAAGCCCCCCCCCCTCGTAATGATGCCTGCTTCCTCACATTCCTGAAGCCCCCCCCCCTCGTAATGATGCCTGCTTCCTCACATTCCTGAAGCCCCCCCCCTCGTAATGATGCCTGCTTCCTCACATTCCTGAAGCCCCCCCCCCTCGTAATGATGCCTGCTTCCTCACATTCCTGAAGCCCCCCCTCCCCACGTAATGATTCCTGCTTCCTCACATTCCTGAAGCCCCCCCCTCCCCACGTAATGATTCCTGCTTCCTCACATTCCTGAAGCCCCCCCCCCTCGTAATGATTCCTGCTTCCTCCCCCCCACTAACAGAGCCCCCCCCAGACGAGAGGAGCGTTGTGTCTATAAGGGGGTTCATTAACAGTGACCTCGTTAAGAACTAATTGTTATTTTATTTTGCCACACTAATGAATGAATGCTTGTTGTTTGAGCTGCCTTCCTGTCAGCCGATGGTTTATTATTTTGTGTCAGGTAGCCAATCACTGCCATGATCGGTAGTCCGGGGGCCAATCAGAGACCTGATGAACAAAGGGCAGGAAGTGATGTCACAGCTCATTGTAATAAATCATGACAGGATTTTCTAAAATAAAAGCACTGGTCTGTCAAAGCGCCTCGATTTTATTACGTCTTTGTTCCACCATCAGGAAGGTTCCCTACAGAACCCATAAACATCTGTTACACCATCAGGAAGGTTCCCTACAGAACCCCATAAACATCTGTTACACCATCAGGAAGGTTCCCTACAGAACCCATAAACATCTGTTACACCATCAGGAAGGTTCCCTACAGACCCCATACACATCTGTTACACCATCAGGAAGGTTCCCTACAGAACCCATAAACATCTGTTACACCATCAGGAAGGTTCCCTACAGACCCCATAAACATCTGTTACACCATCAGGAAGGTTCCCTACAGAACCCCATAAACATCTGTTACACCATCAGGAAGGTTCCCTACAGAACCCATAAACATCTGTTACACCATCAGGAAGGTTCCCTACAGAACCCATAAACATCTGTTACACCATCAGGAAGGTTCCCTACAGAACCCATAAACATCTGTTACACCATCAGGAAGGTTCCCTACAGAACCCATAAACATCTGTTACACCATCAGGAAGGTTCCCTACAGAACCCATAAACATCTGTTACACCATCAGGAAGGTTCCCTACAGAACCCATAAACATCTGTTACACCATCAGGAAGGTTCCCTACAGAACCCATAAACATCTGTTACACCATCAGGAAGGTTCCCTACAGAACCCATAAACATCTGTTACACCATCAGGAAGGTTCCCTACAGAACCCATAAACATCTGTTACACCATCAGGAAGGTTCCCTACAGAACCCATAAACATCTGTTACACCATCAGGAAGGTTCCCTACAGAACCCATAAACATCTGTTACACCATCAGGAAGGTTCCCTACAGAACCCATAAACATCTGTTACACCATCAGGAAGGTTCCCTACAGAACCCATACACATCTGTTACACCATCAGGAAGGTTCCCTACAGAACCCATAAACATCTGTTACACCATCAGGAAGGTTCCCTACAGAACCCATACACATCTGTTACACCATCAGGAAGGTTCCCTACAGAACCCATACACATCTGTTACACCATCAGGAAGGTTCCCTACAGAACCCATACACATCTGTTACACCATCAGGAAGGTTCCCTACAGAACCCATAAACATCTGTTACACCATCAGGAAGGTTCCCTACAGAACCCACAAACATCTGTTACACCATCAGGAAGGTTCCCTACAGAACCCACAAACATCTGTTACACCATCAGGAAGGTTCCCTACATACCCCATAAACATCTGTTCCACCATCAGGAAGGTTCCCTACAGAACCCATAAACATATGTTACACCATCAGGAAGGTTCCCTACAGACCCCACACACATCTGTTCCACCATCAGGAAGGTTCCCTACAGAACCCATACACATCTGTTACACCATCAGGAAGGTTCCCTACAGACCCCATAAACATCTGTTACACCATCAGGAAGGTTCCCTACAGAACCCATACACATCTGTTACACCATCAGGAAGGTTCCCTACAGAACCCATACACATCTGTTCCACCATCAGGAAGGTTCCCTACAGACCCCATACACATCTGTTACACCATCAGGAAGGTTCCCTACAGACCCCATACACATCTGTTACACCATCAGGAAGGTTCCCTACAGAACCCATACACATCTGTTACACCATCAGGAAGGTTCCCTACAGAACCCATACACATCTGTTACACCATCAGGAAGGTTCCCTACAGAACCCATAAACATCCGTTACACCATCAGGAAGGTTCCCTACAGAACCCATAAACATCTGTTACACCATCAGGAAGGTTCCCTACAGAACCCATACACATCTGTTACACCATCAGGAAGGTTCCCTACAGAACCCATAAACATCCGTTACACCATCAGGAAGGTTCCCTACAGAACCCATAAACATCTGTTACACCATCAGGAAGGTTCCCTACAGAACCCATACACATCCGTTACACCATCAGGAAGGTTCCCTACAGAACCCATACACATCTGTTACACCATCAGGAAGGTTCCCTACAGAACCCATAAACATCTGTTACACCATCAGGAAGGTTCCCTACAGACCCCATACACATCTGTTACACCATCAGGAAGGTTCCCTACAGACCCCATAAACATCTGTTACACCATCAGGAAGGTTCCCTACAGACCCCATACACATCTGTTACACCATCAGGAAGGTTCCCTACAGAACCCATAAACATCTGTTACACCATCAGGAAGGTTCCCTACAGAACCCATAAACATCTGTTACACCATCAGGAAGGTTCCCTACAGACCCCATACACATCTGTTACACCATCAGGAAGGTTCCCTACAGAACCCATAAACATCTGTTACACCATCAGGAAGGTTCCCTACAGACCCCATACACATCTGTTACACAATCAGGAAGGTTCCCTACAGACCCCATAAACATCTGTTACACCATCAGGAAGGTTCCCTACAGAACCCATACACATCTGTTACACCATCAGGAAGGTTCCCTACAGAACCCATAAACATCTGTTACACCATCAGGAAGGTTCCCTACAGAACCCATAAACATCTGTTACACCATCAGGAAGGTTCCCTACAGACCCCATACACATCTGTTACATCATCAGGAAGGTTCCCTACAGAACCCATAAACATCTGTTACACCATCAGGAAGGTTCCCTACAGAACCCAGAAACATCTGTTACACCATCAGGAAGGTTCCCTACAGAACCCATACACATCTGTTACACCATCAGGAAGGTTCCCTACAGAACCCAGAAACATCTGTTACACCATCAGGAAGGTTCCCTACAGAACCCATACACATCTGTTACACCATCAGGAAGGTTCCCTACAGAACCCATAAACATCTGTTACACCATCAGGAAGGTTCCCTACAGAACCCATACACATCTGTTACACCATCAGGAAGGTTCCCTACAGAACCCATAAACATCTGTTACACCATCAGGAAGGTTCCCTACAGAACCCATAAACATCTGTTACACCATCAGGAAGGTTCCCTACAGAACCCCATAAACATCTGTTACACCATCAGGAAGGTTCCCTACAGAACCCATAAACATCTGTTACACAATCAGGAAGGTTCCCTACAGAACCCATACACATCTGTTACACCATCAGGAAGGTTCCCTACAGAACCCATAAACATCTGTTACACCATCAGGAAGGTTCCCTACAGAAACAGTACAGGGTCATCTGGAGGTCTGCTACGGGATGATGTCACCGCCTTCTCAGCCAGCTTCAGGATTGGCTGCAGCTGCTCGTCTAACGAGGGGGCGTCGGCCTCGTTAGTGATGATCCAATCAAATTCAACTCCACTGTCCAACCCGCATTCTGACTCTGCATCATCCACACCTGAGAGACAGACAGACACACACACAGACAGTTAGACACACAGACAGACAGGTAAGCAGACAGAGAGATGCACGGTCAGGTGGTCCTACCTGTGCTGAAGCTCCACCCCCTCTGTTTCCGTGTTTTTTCTGAACTTTGAACTCGGACACTTTGAGTCTGCCGAGGAAATTCCGAGCAGAAAAACTGAAGATCAGTCTGACGGCGGGCATCACTCACCACCTGACCAATCAGAGAGCAGAGAGGGTCAACTGACCAATCAGAGAGCAGAGAGGATCAACTGACCAACCAGAGAGCAGAGAGGGTCAACTGACCAACCAGAGAGCAGAGAGGGTCAACTGACCAGAGCGTTAACACAACAGATAATTGAGTGACATCACAGGGACGTACCCAGACAGGTTGGCAAGCTTCTCTGGTTGCTAGGCGACAGAAGAACCCGGGGTCGTCATGGCGCCGAGTTTCTCCCCAGCGAATCATATCGGCCCGATACTGCTCCTTGTAAGGACCCGGGCCCAGCAGCTGCTGCAGGTCCAGACCATGTTCCTGCAGAACCATCAGAACCATCAGAACCAGCCTGACTCAGCAGAACCATCAGAACCAGCCTGACTCAGCAGAACCATCAGAACCAGCCTGACTCAGCAGAACCATCAGAACCAGCCTGACTCAGAACCAGCCTGACTCAGCAGAACCATCAGAACCAGCCTGACTCAGCAGAACCATCAGAACCAGTCTGACTTAGCAGAACCATCAGAACCAGCCTGACTCAGCAGAACCATCAGAACCAGCCTGACTCAGAACCAGCCTGACTCAGCAGAACCATCAGAACCAGCCTGACTCAGAACCAGCCTGACTCAGCAGAACCATCAGAACCAGCCTGACTCAGCAGAACCATCAGAACCAGCCTGACTCAGCAGAACCATCAGAACCAGCCTGACTCAGAACCAGCCTGACTCAGCAGAACCATCAGAACCAGCCTGACTCAGCAGAACCATCAGAACCAGCCTGACTCAGCAGAACCATCAGAACCAGCCTGACTCAAGGCAAGGCAAGTTTATTTATAGAGCACTTTTCAACGCAAGGCCATTCAAAGTGCTTTACAAAAAAAAAGAATGAAAGACATGAAGCATTAAAAAAGAAAAGCTAATAAAATAAACATTAAGGGAAAGTGCACGATAGAAGTTAGAGTTAAAGTAAAGTTACAGAGAGTCTCAGATGTGAATAGTTCAATTAGAAGCAGCGACAAAAAGAAAAGTCTTCCTGCTGGATCTGAAAGTAGTCAGAGTTGCAGCGGACCTGCAGGTTTCTGGGAGTTTGTTCCAGATGTTTGGAGCATAATAACTGAACGCTGCTTCTCCATGTTTAGTTCTGACTCTGGGGACAGGAAGCTGACCAGTCCCTGAAGACCTGAGAGATCTGTCTCTGGGGACAGGAAGCTGACCAGTCCCTGAAGACCTGAGAGATCTGTCTCTGGGGACAGGAAGCTGACCCAGTCCCTGAAGACCTGAGAGATCTGACTCTGGGGACAGGAAGCTGACCAGTCCCTGAAGACCTGAGAGATCTGTCTCTGGGGACAGGAAGCTGACCAGTCCCTGAAGACCTGAGAGATCTGTCTCTGGGGACAGAGAGCTGACCAGTCCCTGAAGACCTGAGAGATCTGTCTCTGGGGACAGAAAGCTGACCAGTCCCTGAAGACCTGAGAGTTCTGTCTCTGGGGACAGGAAGCTGACCAGTCCCTGAAGACCTGAGAGATCTGTCTCTGGGGACAGGAAGCTGACCAGTCCCTGAAGACCTGAGAGATCTGTCTCTGGGGACAGGAAGCTGACCAGTCCCTGAAGACCTGAGAGATCTGTCTCTGGGGACAGGAAGCTGACCAGTCCCTGAAGACCTGAGAGATCTGTCTCTGGGGACAGGAAGCTGACCAGTCCCTGAAGACCTGAGAGATCTGTCTCTGGGGACAGGAAGCTGACCAGTCCCTGAAGACCTGAGAGATCTGTCTCTGGGGACAGGAAGCTGACCAGTCCCTGAAGACCTGAGAGATCTGTCTCTGGGGACAGGAAGCTGACCAGTCCCTGAAGACCTGAGAGATCTGTCTCTGGGGACAGGAAGCTGACCAGTCCCTGAAGACCTGAGAGATCTGGATGGTCATAGTTTAGCAGGAGGTCAGAGATGTATGTGGGCCTAAACCATTCAGTGCTTTATAAACCAGCAGCAGTATTTAGAAATCTATTCTTTGACACACAGGAAGCCAGAGTGAAGACTTCAGAGCAGGAGTGATGTGATCCTCTTTCTAGTGTCAGTGAGGACTCGAGCAGCAGCGTTCTGAATCAGCTGCAGCTTCCTAATAGATGTGTTAGTGAGACCTGTGAAGACACCTTTGCAGTAGTCCAGTCTCCTGAAGATAAAGGGCATGGACGCGTGTCTCCAGATCCTGCTGTGACATTAGTCTCTAATCCTAGATATGTTCTTTAGGTGATAGTAGGCTGATTTAGTAACTGTTTTAATGTGACTGTTGAAGCTCAGGTCGGAGTCCATGACTACACCTAGATCTCTGTCTATCTGTTGGTTTGAACATTGCAGACTGAAGCTCAGCGCTAACTTTTAAACATTCTGCCTCGGCTCCAGAAAACCATGACCTCAGTTTTATCTTTGTGTAATTGGAGAAAGTTCTGACACATCCAGTCAGTGATTTGTTCAATGCACTTACTC
Source organism: Champsocephalus gunnari (assembly GCA_036324595.1). NCBI lineage: Eukaryota > Metazoa > Chordata > Actinopteri > Perciformes > Channichthyidae > Champsocephalus > Champsocephalus gunnari. The sequence goes on along the minus strand of CM070430.1, from coordinate 34,914 downwards.
AGTGTTTGAATTGGAGCATAGTCTCCTGGTGAAATGGTTACGTAAATGTGTGTGTCATCTGCATAACTATGGTAACTTATTTTGTTGTTCTTCATTATCTGAGCCAGTGGTAGCATGTAGATGTTAAAGAGAAGAGGCCCCAAGATGGAGCCTTGAGGAACCCCACATGTCATATTTGTCAACTCAGATGTGTATTTACCGATAGAAACAAAGTTGTAGACTCAGCAGGTTATCAGCTGTCTCACCTCAGCGTACTGCTGCTTGAGCGGTCCAGAGAGACGCAGGATGCAGCAAACATCGGATCCTAAACTAAAGGAAGAACGGGACAGATTAGAATACAGACAATACATTGGGAAGTACTGCAGTAATGTAGGTGTGTGTTGTACAGTGTGTGTAGGTGTGTGTGTGGTACAGTGTGTAGGTGTGTGTGTTGTACAGTGTGTGTGCGTGTGTGTGTGTGTGTAGCCGGTTATTGTCTCATTATGACCAGTGTTTCCTCTTGAGACATTGCCACTGTATGTACTGGCAGGGCCGATTTTTGGCATAGGCGCCAGATCTGGGGGGCTGGAATGCCAGCGTTCTCCTCCGGTTTACAGGCACTGTGTAAATTATATATAGAATAATAGGGGTGTAACGGTTCACAAACATTTTTACGTACCTCGGTTTTTAGGTCACGGTTCGGTTCAGTACGTTTTCGGTACAGCAGAAAAAAAATATCACAAAACATAACATATATTTTTTAAATTATTATTAAACTGTGAATAATGTATTCACTCAAATAAAAAATAAAATAAAAAATTGAACATTAAGGTGCAGCATTTCGATGAACTGAAATAATCTGTATTTGAACTTTACTGTACTAGTACTCACAAAACATAAACATAGTTTTGGGTTTTTAATTATTATTAAACTATGAATATTCACTCAAATAAATATAAAATATAATAAAATAAACATTAAGGTGCAGCATTTCGATGAACTGAAATAATCTGTATTTGAACTGAACTGTACCTAAGCAGCCAGTTTGACATCAGGACTTGCTTATCGTTGTATTTTCATGTTTTTTTAAAGAAAGATGAACTCGTCCACATTGCTTGCTGAAAGGGCAGATCTGCTGGCACTAGCAACGTCTCTGCTGTGGAGAGCACCCTCTCTAGGGACAGAGGCAGCAGATACAGGTAGCGCTTTGCTACCATGGCAACATAAGGATATTTGCCGTTTGTAATAGCTCTGGCTCGGTCTGAACTCTCTGTGAGTGGTGGAGGCTACGTGCTAGCGGGAGTTGGGTTTGCACTTCAGTCTTTTGGTACCGGTGATATTCACGTTCGATGATGCCTTTTCAAGAGTGTGCAGGTTTGATGTATCGCCAGCCGCCTAACCAATGTTAGTTGAACAATGCCGACAGCTTTGGGTCGGTCCACCTGTCTTTGTCCGTCATCTTGTTCGTAACTGCGAAACCAAAATGTTCCCAAACCGGAGACTTCAGTGATGCTGGAGGATTTTCCAGCTCAACTTTATCTGCGTTCGCCATTTCGCCAGTTCCTCAAACGACGGACTACATTTGAACGCATCCCTCTGACCAGCTCGTCCAATGAAATGACTTGCTCGCTCCATGACGCGTTGAACACAATGGGAGCAAATTACTCTGAACGCTGCGACGCAGCACCTGAGATTACTTCCAAAAAGTTGTTCACGTTCTCAATCTTTTACGTTTAATGTTATATTCGTTCGGTACACTTCGGTACACACGTGTACCGAACTGAAGGGCCACGGGTACGTGTACCGTTACACCCCTATAGAATAATGATGATGAATGCATTTTTTTACCACTGAAATACAGCAACACATCTTTGACTCATGTCGTTTATAACTGGAATATGACAATTATTATTAACTCTGTCTGTACAAAACAGCCTGTCCAGGAAATATGCCCAAATCAACAAAAACTGTGAGCCGGCAGGCAAGACGCTCCGCTTCTGAAATGCTTCTGAAACGCGCCCGGTAGGGAATGACGCCGGAGGAGGCCAGACCAAAACCGCGGCGCAGCGGTGACGCGACGCAGATGGACCCGGTGGAATCGAGGGGTAAAGGACCGGACACAGGGCCGTTTCTAGCTGTTTGGGGGCCCTAGTTTTTACAGTTTTTTTAACTACACTAGGGGGATTCCCGAAGCCTTTAAGTTGATCAGGCTAATTTCACGAAAACCAAGCAATTGCAACTTCCAACAAATTATATTAAAAAGGTAAACAATGAGGCTCCTCTACGTCAATAAATGCAAGAGATGCAGAAAAAACGATGTATAATTTACATGTTTCATCTTCCTCAGACGTCGCTCATTGGCTGACAGCCCAACGATGATTTGGACTTTATTTCCCCACAAACAGAAGCCTCAGCTTTGCAGTGTAGTTGTGTTTATATCCTACATTAGATTTGAGCATATAATGCTTCACCGAACACAGGAGGGGGCTTGGCTGTCTACAAATAAAGACGGCTAATTTTAATTCTCCCCAAATATATTGAGGCTGAACCTGAACTTTCAGCTTGGGGGCCCCCTAGTGGCTGCGGGGGCCCTATGCATCGGCATAGTCCGCCCATAGGAAGAAATGGCCCTGCCCTGACACACCAATCTGACACCAAAGAACACGACGGACCCGACTGTTGTGTCGCCTCACGTCTCTGCGTCTTGGCCATGTGTCGCACTGGAACACACCGCAAAGACTTCAGCCGACGGCCAAGTAGCACGTACGAACTGCGCATGCGTGAGTGGCAATAACTCTCCTTACCAGCAGGCGGCGGTAGTGTGTATTCGTCATACGAGGCAACAACCGGAAGATAGACTGCGTGATAACCAGAGAAGAAGAACAGACTGCGTGATAACCGAGAGAAGAAGAACAGACTGCGTGATAACCGAGAGAAGAAGAACAGACTGCGTGATAACCAGAGAAGAAGAACAGACTGCGTGATAACCGAGAGAAGAAGAACAGACTGCGTGATAACCAGAGAAGAAGAACAGACTGCGTGATAACCAGAGAAGAAGAACAGACTGCGTGATAACCAGAGAAGAAGAACAGACTGCGTGATAACCAGAGAAGAAGAACAGACTGCGTGATAACCAGAGAAGAAGAACAGACTGCGTGATAACGAGAGAAGAAGAACAGACTGCGTGATAACCAGAGAAGAAGAACAGACTGCGTGATAACGAGAGAAGAAGAACAGACTGCGTGATAACCAGAGAAGAAGAACAGACTGCGTGATAACCAGAGAAGAAGAACAGACTGCGTGATAACCAGAGAAGAAGAACAGACTGCGTGATATAAACAAACAACAAACAGCGTGTGTTCCATTTTCACTCTCGTCCATCACAGACGGTTTCACATAACGACTTATCGAAAACATGTTTCGTGCGGTACTGGAAAATGAAAAATAATAGCCGTCTGTGTGTGCCTTCTTCACTTCCATTTCGCTTCTCATGCACTGATTCGCTAAGCTGAACAGCCAATCAGAGTGATTTCTTTGGCAGACAGCCTCGGGAGCGAAAGGTGTCGGCACGGCCGAAAAGACACACCGATCTGAGTAGGGCGACAGGACGCTCATCGACGGCCAGACATCAATCGACGGACGAACTCGGCTCGGTGTGTCCGGGCCTTAAGGCGCAAGGATAGGATTCGAGGATAGGAGTCGAGGAGGGGAAATTAGAGAATTGAGAACCTTCACAGTCACAAGTTACCGGTCTTGGATCAGGTCCGTCACGTAATCCTTCCCGGACTTCCGTTTCCCGCTGAAGACCAGAACCAGTCTGGGCTCAGAGACCTCCATCCGTCTGCTGGAAGGATCATCATCATCATCATCATCATCATCATCATCATCATCATCATCATCATCATCATCATCATCATCATCATCATCGATAATAATAACCTGAAATATGAGGTCAACTGTGAAACTAAACAGCAACAAACACAGAGCAGTTATTAAGAGCTCTCTCTCTCTCTCTCTCTCTCTCTCTCTCTCTCGGCTGTGGGACCTCCGGTTCGTGTCAGGAGAGCGTTAATATAAAGAATAACAGATAAACTCACTCTCTCTTGGCTGTGGGACCTCCGGTTCGTGTCAGGAGAGCGTTAATATAAAGTAAAGACAGATACACTCCTCCGGTTAGTGTCAGGAGAGCGTTAATATAAAGTAAAGACAGATACACTCACTCTCTCGGCTGTGGGACCTCCGGTTCGTGTCAGGAGAGCGTTAATATAAAGTAAAGACAGAAGTACGACAGATACATCTCTCTCGGCTGTGGGACCTCCGGTTCGTGTCAGGAGAGCGTTAATATAAAGTAAAGACAGATACACTCCTCCGGTTAGTGTCAGGAGAGCGTTAATATAAAGAATAACAGATACACTCCTCTCTCGGCTGTGGGACCTCCGGTTCGTGTCAGGAGAGCGTTAATATAAAGAAAGACAGATAAACTCCTCTCTCGGCTGTGGGACCTCCGGTTCGTGTCAGGAGAGCGTTAATATAAAGTAAAGACAGATAAACTCACTCTCTCGGCTGTGGGACCTCCGGTTCGTGTCAGGAGAGCGTTAATATAAAGTAAAGACAGATAAACTCACTCTCTCTCGGCTGTGGGACCTCCGGTTCGTGTCAGGAGAGCGTTAATATAAAGTAAAGACAGATACACTCTCTCTCTCGGCTGTGGGACCTCCGGTTCGTGTCAGGAGAGCGTTAATATAAAGAATAACAGATGAAACTCCCTCTCGGCTGTCGGACCACCGGTCGGTACCGTAATGTCGGGATAAACAGGAAGACTTCACAGTGAGTCTGACGGTTCATGGAGAAACACGGTAAAGTCTCCTACCTTTTACCGTCATTACGGTAACACGTGATCCTCGGCACATTCTGGACTGAACCACTGCAGCTCAGAGGAAGGGGAGAAACCTGTTTCAGTGCAGAGGATCACGTGTTACCGTCATTACCCCCCCTCTCCCTGTTATTATGATCCGGGACAAAGGTCGCGCACTCAGAAACAACATGGCGGCCGCGACGTTTCTGAGGGAGAAACTTTTCAGATCCTTCAAAACTCAGAGGGTAAATATATCTTTATCTTTAATAATGTATAATATAACAACGAGAGGATGAATATATCTTTATCTTTAATGTATAATATAACAATATAAACCATAAAATATGTATTAAATCTAATAAACATGAATAAATTACCCTGACCCTAGAAGGCTGTGATGGTGGGCTGTATGGATAAAGTTTGATTGAAGTGTGATGTCATCGTGGCGGGCTGTATGGATAAAGTTTGATTGAAGTGTGATGTCATCGTGGTGGGCTGGATGGATAAAGTTTGATTGAATTGTGATGTCATCGTGGTGGGCTGTATGGATAAAGTTTGATTGAAGTGTGATGTCATCGTGGTGGGCTGTATGGATAAAGTTTGAATGAAGTGTGATGTCATCGTGGTGGGCTGTATGGATAAAGTTTAGGTTGAAGTGTGATGTCATCGTGGTGGGCTGGATGGATAAAGTTTGATTGAAGTGTGATGTCATCGTGGTGGGCTGTATGGATAAAGTTTGATTGAAGTGTGATGTCATCTTGGTGGGCTGTATGGATAAAGTTTGATTGAAGTGTGATGTCATCGTGGTGGGCTGTATGGATAAAGTTTGATTGAAGTGTGATGTCATCATGGTGGGCTGTATGGATAAAGTTTGATTGAAGTGTGATGTCATCGTGGCGGGCTGTATGGATAAAGTTTGATTGAAGTGTGATGTCATCGTGGCGGGCTGTATGGATAAAGTTTGATTGAAGTGTGATGTCATCGTGGTGGGCTGTATGTATAAAGTTTGATTGAAGTGTGATGTCATCGTGGTGGGCTGTATGGATAAAGTTTGATTGAAGTGTGATGTCATCGTGGTGGGCTGTATGGATAAAGTTTGATTGAAGTGTGATGTCATCGTGGTGGGCTGGATGGATAAAGTTTGATTTGAAGTGTGACGTCATCGTGGTGGGCTGTATGGATAAAGTTTGATTGAAGTGTGACGTCATCGTGGTGGGCTGTATGGATAAAGTTTGATTGAAGTGTGATGTCATCTTGGTGGGCTGTATGGATAAAGTTTGATTGAAGTGTGATGTCATCGTGGCGGGCTGTATGGATAAAGTTTGATTGAAGTGTGATGTCATCGTGGTGGGCTGGATGGATAAAGTTTGGTTGAAGTGTGATGTCATCGTGGTGGGCTGTATGGATAAAGTTTGATTGAAGTGTGACGTCATCGTGGTGGGCTGTATGGATAAAGTTTGATTGAAGTGTGATGTCATCGTGGCGGGCCGTATGGATAAAGTTTGATTGAATTGTGATGTCATCGTGGTGGGCTGTATGGATAAAGTTTGGTTGAAGTGTGACGTCATCGTGGTGGGCTGTATGGATAAAGTTTGATTGAAGTGTGATGTCATCGTGGCGGGCTGTATGGATAAAGTTTGATTGAAGTGTGATGTCATCGTGGTGGGCTGTATGGATAAAGTTTGATTGAAGTGTGATGTCATCGTGGCGGGCTGTATGGATACAATTTGATTGAAGTGTGATGTCATCGTGGTGGGCTGTATGGATAAAGTTTGGTTGAAGTGTGATGTCATCGTGGTGGGCTGTATGGATAAAGTTTGATTGAAGTGTGATGTCATCGTGGTGGGCTGGATGGATAAAGTTTGATTGAAGTGTGATGTCATCGTGGTGGGCTGGATGGATAAAGTTTGATTGAAGTGTGATGTCATCGTGGTGGGCTGTATGGATAAAGTTTGATTGAAGTGTGATGTCATCGTGATGGGCGGGATGGATAAAGTTTGATTGAAGTGTGATGTCATCGTGGTGGGCTGTATGGATAAAGTTTGATTGAAGTGTGATGTCATCGTGGTGGGCTGTATGGATAAAGTTTGATTGAAGTGTGATGTCATCGTGGTGGGCTGTATGGATAAAGTTTGATTGAAGTGTGATGTCATCGTGGCGGGCTGGATGGATAAAGTTTGATTGAAGTGTGATGTCATCGTGGTGGGCTGTATGGATAAAGTTTGATTGAAGTGTGATGTCATCGTGATGGGCTGGATGGATAAAGTTTGATTGAAGTGTGATGTCATCGTGGTGGGCTGTATGGATAAAGTTTGATTGAAGTGTGATGTCATCGTGGTGGGCTGTTTGGATAAAGTTTGATTGAAGTGTGATGTCATCGTGTGGGCTGTATGGATAAAGTTTGATTGAAGTGTGATGTCATCGTGGTGGGCTGTTTGGATAAAGTTTGATTGAAGTGTGATGTCATCGTGGTGGGCTGTATGGATAAAGTTTGATTGAAGTGTGATGTCATCGTGGCGCACAGAGAGAAGTCTCATGTATTTTGCCGCATCTGATTGGCTCTCCTGATCGGCCTTCATAGAGAGCACCAATCAAACTATTAAGAGTGAATATCGGGCGATAATGATCGGCGGCTGATCGATCGGAACATCCCTAATTATTACCGGACATTTTGACCGGCAGGTTTTGAAATTACCGGTCTTTAATACATTTTACAAGCTAAAAACCGGTAATTACCGGCTAACGGGAACCCTGCTGTTCAGGTGTATTTCTGACCTCCTGTGTTCTTCTGGTTTCTTCCAGTCATGGATCCACAGCTCGGGGGTCCTTCCCCAGGCCGCTCCCCCCCCCCAGGCTCGGTTCTTTCCTCCGGCTGAAGGCCCCATGCTGCCCACAGGAAGTTTCACCAACCGGGTGGCCTTCATCACGGGGGGGGGCACAGGGCTGGGCCGCGCCATGACTACAACGCTGTCCCAGCTGGGGGCGACGTGCATCATCGCCAGCAGGTTCTACTCATCTCTATTAGGGTTTTAACTAGGGCTGTTAACGCGTTAATAACGCGTTATTAACGCGTTATTAACGCGTTATTAACGCGTTAATAACGCGTTAATAACGCGTTAACGCAAAAAAAAATAACGCCATAATTATTTTAAACGAGATTAATGCATGTGTATTTTTTTTCCTCGGCCGCCCCGGCTTAGGGAGTTACGCTGACGCTGACAGCCCCGCTCCTGCCGCCCGCTTGTGGCAGACCACACTTCCACGCTCACCGGCAGGCACCGACTGGCCATCGGGAGGACCGGGAGGGTGTGTGTGTGTGTGGCACGAGCGAGCGAGAGAGAGACGTTACGTGCATTGTTGTTGTTAGCATCTGGTGCTAGCTAGCTGCGCTAACGGATATAAGGAGCTGTTTAAATGAAACCAGAGGAGCGCTCTATCCACACAACTGCGCCGAGCACTTGACTTTGATGCAGGAAGCAGACAGCGGGACATTGGAGGAGAAGTGAGCACGCTCAGCACGGATAGTGCAACATGACTGCAGAGTCCAGGCAGCCCCCGTTCGAGCATATGCCTTGAGTTGGACATAGCTCCAACGATCCATCTCTCTCTCACACACACACACACACACACACACACACACACACACACACACACACACACACACACACACACACACACACCACACACACACACACACACACACACACACCACACACACACACACACACACACACACACACACACACACACACACACACACACACACACACACACACACACACACACACACATACACACACACACACTGTATTATTGTATGAGAGGTTCCAGGTTGTTGTGTTTAATATTCATGAGAATATTTGTCATTGTTCAAACGATAATAAACATTAGCATAAAGCATATTTGTCCACTCATGTGTTGATAAGAGTATTAAAAAAATATTCCTCTAAGGTACATTTAGAACAGATAAAAAATGTGCGATTAATTTGCGATTAATCGCGATTAACTAAATCAGCAACCACAACATCTGCAAGCAACAGTGTCTGAGAGCTTCTTAATATTTAATAAGTTATGAGTGTTTCATATCCATGTAACGGGAAGAAACTCAGCTAACTGATGATATGAACCTTTTTTAGCAAACAAAAACACAAGACTAACGCTGAGCCTATGAATTAGCCCTGAGCGAAAAAATGCTAATGCCGTTAGCACAGAACTCACGGTATAAAAGCCTTATTACTTATCGTAAATGCACATCCAACCCATCCATTAGCATCGTGAGATTACACAGATTCGATAGGTATCTGTATCATCACTCCATGATCAAAACTCGCGACATGAGAAACAAAAACAGGCATCACAACACGTGGCACTAACTAACTCACTCACTCACTCACTCACTCACTCACTCACTCACTCACTCACTCACTCACTCACTCACTCACTCACTCACTCACTCACTCACTCACTCACTCACTCACTCACTCATCTCACTCACTCACTCACTCACTCACTCACTCACTCACTCACTCACTCATCACTCACTAACTAACCTAACCAAGGCACATTTCTTACCTTAGGTGTTATTCTGATCAAAAGTTGTTTTCAATGGCATTAAAACGATAAGACGGCAGCTGAAGGTTAATCCGATCCGTGTGTGTGTCCCTTTGAAATGATGATAATCCATAAGCAATACTCCAGTTTTAAGTTTTCAGATTTCAGAGCGGAAGATAGGTTTCGCTTTGGGAAAACTGCGTGCGCATAGCTCTCATTTCTCTATGGTAACGTTGGTGTGTATGTGGAATTCCCCTTCGATTCTATTGGCTCTAACGGTTCAAAAGAGATGTCAATCATCAGAATCGACCAATGGGTTCCAGAGAAACACCAAAAATGCCCATTTCCACCCAAATGACCCCAGAGGTGGTTTTTTTTCTTCTAAACCTCTAAAAAGGTCAAATGTCTTTTGTTTTGCATCGATCCTGATACAGGGTACTTATTATATGTTGTACTTTGGATTCCTAAAGCTTTTAGTCTACCTTACCATCATCCAAGGGTGGTTTTCACTAGAAGTAATGTTCTTTTTCTTTACTATGTTCAATCTGAATTTGTCTTTAAAATAAAAAACATCTATAGTGCTTCTGATTCTTCTACATCCAACTCACAGGTTCATCATTACTTTGAGAAGAAATATATTAATGTACCCCTTTTAGAAGGGAAGGGAATGTCATTTTGGAGACCTGAAAAACAGGCTTGGGGCTAAACAGGTTAATGGGTGTTTATTAATGTTTTTAACTGACGCTCTCAGAACTCTTCAGAGAAACGATCTTCGTCACCATGATGAAAATATATCTTTCATGTTTCAGGAAGTTAGACGTTCTGAAGCAAACAGCCGAGGAGATCAGCAGCCAGACCGGGAACAAGGTGAGAACCAGAACTGAACCAAAGTAGAACATAACCAGAACCTTAAAGATCAAATGCAAAGCTTCCAAATATGCTACATTTTTATAGAAATGTTGTTTTTAAGACTGCCTATATTTTTTATTTTATTTAAATCGAGATAAAACACCCGAAAAAAAGCTTTTTATTGATACAAAACTTGACCCAAAGCCGTCTGAATTTCTGACATGACATTCCCAGCAGCCTCCGCGCGCGTGACGTCACTGTTGCCAAACAGTCTCTGGACCAAATATGACTCGGCAGTCTCGGTCACATGTTTTTCGAAAAGAAAACGGAATTAACATGGGTTATTGTTGTGCTTTTTGTTGTACGCACGGTGCGGGATCTGGGAGAGTTCTCCATGCATTTCCAAAAGACCAAATCATCCGCCAAAAATGGATTATTTTAGTGAATCGTGTTGGCTGGCAGCCGACAAAATGGAGCAAGTTGTGTTCTGACCACTTCGCGTGTGATGCATACGACGTTGATCCTGCTATCATCAAGTCTGTTGGTGCAGAAGCATTAATAGTACATCGGAGGCTGAAACCCGGAGCCGTCCCCTCCATATTTCAGCACAAGAAACCACGGAAAGAACGAAAGAGCCGGGCGATGGAGAAACGCCAAAGAATTGAGGTAAACAACCTTTGATTAGATTTCAAAGCGCACGGAGCACAGCAGATAACGCAGATAACGGAATTACAGTTTTATTAAGTTGTATTGCTTATAGAGGTGGGCACCGTTAGATTCTGTGTCTTAAACAATGTGTTTGATGTGGAGCTAGGATAAGTAATAAGGGAACTAGGAGTGATTTCGGTGCAGTAATAGGTTAGCATTTTTCGCTCGGGGCTAATTCACTGTTAGCATTGAAGTTTATCTGCAGCTCATTCATCGCTCCTCCACTCATAACGGAAAAGTGTGAACAATATGCATTATGATAGGGATTAAATCCACTATTATTCCTCCTGGCCCAATTCAAAATGCTCCCCCGCTGGTGGTAGCACATCGTACGTTGTGACTGCTGCTACAACAGAACCGAGAGAGGAGGGAGCTAAGGTCAGTGCTAGTGCTAACTTGGCAGCTAACGTTAACTTGGGGGCTGAAGAGCTATGTGCATCGTTGTGTTGTGTGTGTGGCGTCGCGTCTCTCCAGGCAGTGAGAGGGTTGTGTTGTGCTATAGCTGTATTATTAATATTAATATTGTTCATGGCTGGTGCCGCTGGCTGCTCTTATCGCGTGTGTTCGGCTCTGTGTATGCTACAGCCATAATAGGCTATAGCCCATGTGAAACAATGTAGCCTGTTGGTGGTCCGTGGATTATTTATAATCAAGTTGATCGAAGTTTGCGTAGCCCATACATGCTCGGGAAATCTGTTGACATGAACATGATCCATCGGGACGTTTCATGTAAATGTGGACCTGTGGCACCACCCCGTGTGCAACAGATTTTCTCTTTATAATAGGCCTATGTCTGTGCTGTTGCTATTAATGCACGGATCAACATTTACACACACAAAAAAATCCCGGCTCCCCCGGAGACCGTGGTATAGTTCGCACACTGCTCCAGATATTGGGTGGCCTCCGACTCAGAATCAGACATGATAGACGAAACTAAGTTGTACTATCGGCGGGAGCCGCTGTGAGCGATAAGCCAGGGTGTGTTTGTTTGGCAACTCTGACGTCACACGACGCCATCTTGCGGAGGAGCGGCTGAGAGAATAAATCGTCGGACTTGGTGTTGGGGGTTGAACAAAATAAATATTTCGCATTGCCAGACGCATATTATCTCTGATTTTAATACTGCAATATCTTAGATAGTGTTGTAGCTATATGATTTCGATTTTACTGGCAATTATAAAAAAACCTTTGCATTTGATCTTTAAAGGTAGGGGAGGTAAGTTTGAGAAACCGGTTCGAGATACACTTTTTGTTCTATTCCATGGAATGCTCTTAACATCCCGATAGCAATGAATATCTGAAGTGCTTTGACAAAAAATCCATACAAACATGTCATCTGTGGAAGCCGTAGTACTGTAAAAAGCACGACCAATTATTTTAGCCGGCCCGGCTAAAGTAACTGGATGGCCTACCTGCCTGTCAGCCTTCCATCAGTGCACAAACTTATCTCGTGCCCTCATTGGTCATGTGCGCGTTGGTGTGTGTTGGAGGAGGGGCTCTGTGAGGAAGTGGCAGATTTTCTCCGGTCATGTATTTTCAAATTCTAGCGATCTTGAGCCGGTTTCTCAAACTTACATACCCTACCTTTAACAAGAACCTTAACCAGAACCTTAACCAGAACCTTAACTAGAACATTAACCAGAGCATTAACAAGAACATTAACCAGCATATTAACCAGAATCATAACCCTAATCAGAACTAGTCTGAAGTGGACTAATTCCCCCCCACAGAGAAACACACCTCAGCTGTTCCCACTTCCTGCACAGAGAAACACACCTCAGCTGTTCCCACTTCCTGCCCCCCCCCTCCCCCCCCCCACAGAGAAACACACCTCAGCTGTTCCCACTTCCTGCCCCCCCCACAGAGAAACACTCCTCAGATGTTCCCACTTCTTGCGCCCCCCCCCCTCAGGTCCATGCGGTGCAGTGTGACGTCAAAGACCCGGAGGCCGTGTCTCGATGTGTCGACCAGGTCGAGGCTATGACGGGACTTCCTGATGTAAGACCACACACACACACACACACACACACACACACACACACACACACACACACACACACACACACACACACACACACACACACACACACACACACACACACACACACACACACACAGAGGACCCTCAGTCCCTGTCGATGACATCACAGTGATCCTGTGTCCTGATTGGCCCACAGGTGGTAATCAACAACGCAGCAGGAAACTTTGTATGTCCGTCAGAACGTCTGACGCCTAACGGCTGGAAGAGCATCACTGACATCGTTCTGAACGGAACCGCCTTCGTGACCCTGGAGCTGGGTCGCAGGCTGATCCAGAACCAGAAGGGCGCCTCTTTCCTGGCCATCACCACCATCTACGCAGAGTCCGGATCCGGCTTCGTGGCTCCCAGCGCCTCGGCCAAGGCGGGAGTCGAGGCGCTCTACAAGTCAGTTTGACCTTTAACCTTCCGGCTGATCATTCCTGACGTGTTGCCATGGTAACGTTGTTGTTATGTGTGTCAGGTCTTTGGCGGCGGAGTGGGGTCGCTATGGCCACCGGTTCAACATCATTCAGCCCGGACCAATCAGAACCAAGGTACCACTCTGTCTCTGTTGTTTACCGGCTATGTCTGTTGTTTGTTGTTTACCAGCTGTGTCCGTTTGCTGTTATCAGGGGGCCTTCAGCCGCCTGGACCCCACCGGAGCCTTCGAGAAGGCAATGATCGGTCGGATCCCCACGGGTCGCCTCGGGATGCCCGGAGAGATCGCTAACCTGGCGGCGTACATGAGCAGCGAGTTTGCCACCTGGATGTCCGGAGCTGTGAGTCCCACTCATCCCTGATCACAGTTTAGACTCATCCCTGATCACAGTTTAGACTCATCCCTGATCACAGTTTAGACTCATCCCTGATCACAGTTTAGACTCATCCCTGATCACAGTTTAGACTCATCCCTGATCACAGTTTAGACTCATCCCTGATCACGGTTTAGACTCATCCCTGATCACGGTTTAGACTCATCCCTAATCACGGTTTAGACTCATCCCTGATCACGGTTTAGACTCATCCCTGATCACGGTTTAGACTCATCCCTAATCACGGTTTACACTCATCCCTAATCACGGTTTAGACATTACATTACATTGCATTTAGCTGACGCTTTTATCCAAAGCGACTTACAATAAGTACACCAGGAAGACACAACCTTGAAGAAAACAGAATCATAAAGTACATCAGGTTTCAAAGAGCCAATCGTTTCAAGTGCTACTCAACTGGCTTTAGAGGAGCCAGTCCTTTATTAGTATAAAAGTGCTCTGTTAGCAGTTCTTTGTTAGTCATTCTATCGCTCGAAGTGAAGTCGAAAGAGATGAGTTTTCAGTCTGCGCCGGAAGGTGTGTGAGCTTTCTGCGGTCCTGATTTCAATGGGGAGCTCATTCCACCATTTTGGAGCCAGGATAGCAAACCCACGTGTTTTTGCTGATGGGAACTTGGGTCCCCCTCGCAGCGAGGGTGCAGCGAGCCGTTTGGCTGATGCAGAGCGTAGAGCACGTGCTGGGGTGTACGGTTTAACCATGTCCTGGATGTAGGTAGGGCCAGATCCATTCGCAGCATGGTATGCAAGTACCAGTGTCTTGAAGTGGATTCTAGCAGTTACCGGAAGCCAGTGGAGGGAGCGGAGGAGCGGCGTGGTGTGGGAAAATTTTGGAAGGTTGAAGACCAGACGAGCCGCTGCATTCTGAATGAGCTGCAGAGGTCGGATGGCACATGCAGGTAGACCAGCCAGGAGGGAGTTGCAGTAGTTTAGTGAGGTGACGAGAGCCTGGACCAGAACCTGCGTGGCTCTCTGGGTCAGCTGGGGGCGTATCTTCCTGATGTTGAAAAGCGTGTGTATCTGCAGCAGAGGGTTGGAGCAGCGATGTTTGCAGTAAACGACAGGTTGTTATCTAGGGTCACACCCAGATTCCTTGCAGTCTGAGTCGGGGAAACAACAGAGGGGCCGATGTTGATAGTTAGGTCAAGAGTGGGACAATCTTTCCCCGGAAGGAAAAGCAGTTCAGTTTTGTCAAGGTTGAGCTTGAGGTGATGAGCGGACATCCACTGAGAGATGTCAGCTAGACGAGCAGAGATGCGTGCGACGACCTGGGTCTCTGAGCGGGGAAAGGACAGAATTAATTGGGTGTCGTCAGCGTAGCAGTGGTATGAAAAACCATGCGGGCTAATGACAGATCCGAGCGAGTTTGTGTACAGGGAGAAGAGGACTCATCCCTAATCACGGTTTAGACTCATCCCTGATCACGGTTTAGACTCATCCCTGATCACGGTTTAGACTCATCCCTGATCACGGTTTCGACTCATCCCTGATCACAGTTTAGACTCATCCCTAATCACGGTTTAGACTCATCCCTAATCACGGTTTAGACTCATCCCTAATCACGGTTTAGACTCATCCCTGATCACGGTTTAGACTCATCCCTGATCACGGTTTAGACTCATCCCTGATCACAGTTTAGACTCATCCCTAATCACGGTTTAGACTCATCCCTAATCACGGTTTAGACTCATCCCTAATCACGGTTTAGACTCATCCCTAATCACGGTTTAGACTCATCCCTGATCACGGTTTAGACTCATCCCTGATCACAGTTTAGACTCATCCCTAATCACGGCATCCCGAACGTACGGGGCATCCCGGACGTACGGGGCGTCCCGGACGTACGGGGCGACCCGACGTGCGGGGCGCTCGGAACGTGCAGGGCTTCCCGAACGTGCGGGGCAACCTGACTTTAGCAGGGACACATTATACGGACCGGAGGTTTCACGACCCGGACATACGGGGCTTCCCGGACGTACGGGGCATCCTGGACGTACAGGGCGTCCCGGACATACGGGGCATCCTGGACATACGGGGCATCCCGGACGTACGGGGCGTCCCGGACATACCGGGCATCCTGGACATACCGGGCATCCTGGACATACAGGGCGTCCTGGACGTACGGGGCATCCCGGGCGAACGGGGCTACCCGGGCGAACGGGGCTACCCGGGCGAACGGGGCTACCCGGGCGAACGGGGCTACCCGGACGCACCGGGCGACCCGACCTGCGGGGCGCCCGGAACGTGCAGGGCTTCCCGAACGTGCGGGGCAACCTGCCTTAGCAGGGACACATTTATACAGACCCGAAGGTTTTACAGCCTGGACATACAGGTTTAGATATGCAGAAATAAACATGAGCCGCGGGGCGACATACGTGCTGACCTGCTAAGAACCACCACCAGTTATATGCATACGTACCAATTTGTTAAGGTTGGAGAGACCTTTGGATAGCCAGCACGGCATTGAGGTCAGGGCGAATGTAGGATGAGAACGCGGAGGAGGAACACCGTCCGAGTTGTTGCAGGGATGAGGATGAGACGCCTTGATTAGCAGCGGAAGTAGCTGCGCCTATTCTAAAGGAGTGCCCCGTGTATAGAAGGGGTGATAACCCGGATTGAATGAGGACTTGTTTTAAATAGACATAGGGGCAGCCCGAACCCTACCCGAACTGTCGTTGAGTTAAAGGAAAATTCCCTGAGATAAGGAATAATGGTGAGAGAGGATTAGAGGTAGCTCTAAGCTGTAGGAATTTGATCATGGCCTTATAAGGGCAGAACTGGGAGTCGATGGGGGCGGCGATGACGGAGCAGGCGCCGCCGCATTTGGAGTGTTTAAGGCAGAGGTTCCGGAACGTCTTGTGGGCTGACTGCGGTGATCTATGGATGAAATGAGAGATTAACATGTGGAATAAACAATCGGCCGGAATCACTGCCGGGCTTACTGTATATCATAAGATGCTGACCAAAAGGTCGACGGCCGGAATCAGCGCCGGACTTACGAGAACACTACCACTAAACAACGGCCGGAATCGCTGCCGGGCTTACTGTTCGCTGCCGGGCTTACTGTACATCATAAGATGCTTGACCCGAAAGCCGACGGCCGGAATCAGTGCCGGGCTTACGTACTACCATTAAACAACGGCCGGAATCGCTGCCGGGCTTACTGTACATCATAAGATGCTGACCCGGAAGTCGACGGCCGGCCATCTGAGTGTGTATGGTTTGTTTTTAACTGTTTAATACAGTTAATTATTCAAAATGTCAGAGTTCCTTATTTTGAAACTGAAACTTGCACTACTGTTCAAAAATAAATAACAACAAACCTGGAATTACGCATTTGGGACTTTTTGTTGTTGTACCGAACCGTACCGAACCGTGACCCCCAAACCGAGGTCCAAACCGAACCGTGACTTCTGTGAACCGTTACACCCCTAGTGAACACTACCACTAAACATTGCCGACACGATGGTCGATAACCTGCGATGCAGGGTTAAACGTGCACAGATGAACACTACCACTAAAATGCATAAATACCAGGGAAGAGAGATCTTGGATTGCCGGCACGAGTCGATGTCCGGGGGAAGAGGGAGATGTAGACAATGTAATGCAGCTGTTAGCTTGAGTACGATGATACATGAATGTTATACCCTGGCTTATCGTAAGCCATGTGAGCATGAAACCAATATAAATGAGTGCAATATACGCAGCATAAAATGATGTATGCTTAGGTAAATACTGAAACATGACCCATGATATGGGACTAGCTTAATTAGCAGTTTAATTACGCCACGGTGAGACATAGATGCACTTGATTGGGTGATTAGACTGTCTTCTATCATCTTACGTGAACTTCTCTTTCTCCCTGAAAGAAACCCCCCCCCCAAAAAAAACACGGGGCAGCATCCGTGAATAAAAACGAAGACTCATTGAGTGTCTGAGTGAGTAGATACGGCCGCTGCTAATGTGTGGCGTTAATGGGGGTGGGGGGGGGGTGCGAAAGATTATTTGCCACGTGGTTCCTGGCGCGAGGTACTGGCGAAGCTGCGGTTGCGCCTGGGGCATACGGACCTCGGATGAGCGTCCTTGCAGGACTGCAGATGTGGAGGAATGTACAATATGGGTGGTAGCAGACGTTAAAGTTATTACAAATCTTGTCGTCTTGCCAATGCTGCACCTGACGGCTTTGACTATTATTCCCGGAAAACAGCATGGGAAAGACTCTAGCCCAACAAAATAAAATACTCCGTCATTAACCCATGTTTGTATAATTTAGTGAACTCTGTGTGTTGCCGCCACCTGTAGCTTAATCCGCCAGACTGCGGAGCTGATGAATAATGCCTGGAGCTGGGACGAAGCCCTGCTGCTGTTTGCGCGTTGACACCTGGAAGACAGCTGGTAGGAAAGGGGAGAGCATATATAGAGGGATTAACAGGTGCGATGATTAGGCTTGTAAATGGATGGGCGTGATAGGTTAGCTGAGGAGAGGCGCTCCCTGTCATTTAGATGCAGGGAGCAAGTATTGCCATGACGAGCAATACGGAGTGTTAGGTCTTCCTGTCTGAACTTGCGCTAAGCTTCATATGACATATGTTTGACATGTCTCCAGTACCGATAAAAAGACCGATAACGTCGGAGCTTAACGGTACCACAGTCTTCAATAATTCAGCCCCGGGGCCCGTTTAATACCGGGGCCCGTTTAATACCGGGGCTCGGTACCCATCCCTATCCCTGAGCAGCTTCAGATCTGAGTCGTCTTATTAGGAAGCCTCATTTATACTTTTGTAGCAACACTGTTTTTATATAATGGCAAAGAAAGGGTTCAGAGTCTCTTCTTTGTCCTGTGTCACATGTGGCAGTCCGGTTCAATGCTTCTTGAAAACATGACCCACTGTAGTGACGTGTGGATACACTCCAACTCTGTATCAACAGCACTGTTGTGTCACTTCAGTTAAATACTTGTATGTGTGTAGATTAGAAAGAGGTAAGATAAAGGATCTGCAGTATTTTATGAAGTATTAATCGTACAAAGGTCAGTTTTATACAAGTAGAAGTGTGTGTTTACCTGGCAGCAGGCTGTCAGTAATGGCTACGCCTCTCTATTTGGACCGGTAGATCTCGGCAGACTGGGAACTTTAAAAGTAGATCTCGGTTCAGGAAGGTTGGGCACCCCCGAGTTCGACTGATCCCAATCACAGTTCACGCTGATCGCGGATCAGAGTCGATCCAGCTCTTAAACATTAAGGAGTTTTCACCTTTTCCTCAGGTGGTCCGGCTGGACGGGGGGGAGTACGTGTCGATGGCCGGAGAGTTCAACGAGCTGCGGCGGGTCAGTGTTTCAGAATTATATTATTATATATGTAATAACATGTACATATATAATAATAATAATAATGATTAAGTGTTTGTGTGTCAGGTGACCCCGGAGCAGTGGAAGACGATGGAGGCGATGATCAGAGGCACCAAAGGATCCTAAACACAGCGACCAGTCAGAGCGCAGAGTTCCTTCTGATGTCATCATTATGAGACGGTGTTGATGTTTTGATACGATTGATCTCTTAGCTTGTAGCAGTCTTACTGCACATGCTCAGTGTGAACAAATAAAACGTTTATTTGGGTTTAGATTTGTTTTGCAGTGTATATAATGCCACACACACACACACACACACACACACACACACACACACACACACACACACACACACACACACACACACACACACACACACACACACACACACACACACACACACTCTAGTTCACTTACACACACACACACTAGTTCACTTACCAATACTAACATCCGTGCTATTGTAATTCATCTGCCGCTTGTAAATCGCAGCTGTCTGAATTGTATTAAAATGCTGCTGCAGTTTTTCTATTATTCATTTTTTGCCATTGTTGTGGAAATTCCACAAAGAACCGCCTGCTGGGTATACATGAACGAGTACACACGTTTACACATAGTTGTGTTATTTAATGAAGAGTTGGAGCATTCAACAGATGACATCTATTCCATCTGGGGCGACAGCATTGTGTGTGTGTGTGTGTGTGTGTGTGTGTGTGTGTGTGTGTGTGTGTGTGTGTGTGTGTGTGTGTGTGTGTGTGTGTGTGTGTGTGTGTGTGTGTGTGTGTGTGTGTGTGTGTGTGTGTGTGTGTGTGTGTGGTGTGTGTGTGTGTGTGTGTGTGTGTGTGTGTGTGTGTGTGTGTGTGTGTGTGTGGTGTGTGTGTGTGTGTGTGTGTGTGTGTGTGTGTGTGTGTGTGTGTGTGTGTGTGTGTGTGTGTGTGTGTGTGTGTGTGTGTGTGATGAGGAGAGACATGGGGAGAAGTTGATGAAGACGTAACCATCTGCATTAGGGAAAGTAGTGTGTGGTTACTTCGACAGTTGTGCAAATACCTGAACAGTTGATGTGGGATTCTGGTTTTTATTGTGGAGACCAGTTGAGAAGATGACCGCGTCAGCTGGGTGGTACAGCGGGGAATCCCGGCAGATTTGGAGGATGTGTTGTAGCCATCTAGCTGGTGGGAGGGGACGTACTCGGGGCTGAGGGTGGGCTTCATGGTGTTGCCGATGATCCCCCCACGTAGTGCTTGGAGATGCGGCTCTAGATGTTGTGGCCGGGGGGAACGGGTCGGGCTGGAGAAGGGGGTGGGTATCTGCTGGGTGGAGGTGGGACAAGAGGAATAGCTGAGTATTCTAGTGCAGGGTGAGGGAATGCTCCGGGACAACATGAACATGGGATCAGGCCGGTCGTTGGACGTACTTCGTCTCACTGGAATATTAACGGGCAGATTGAAAACAACATCGACCCCATTTCTCCGGTCGATGGCGGGAGAGTTTTGAAAGTGACAAAACACTGTTTCACACATTTAAAAACACTTAAACAATTAAACAATGTTTACCCAGGATTCAGGCACCTTCCCTGGCTTGTAAGATGTGGGGATGCGCCCTGGAGGTATCAGACTATTTAAAACATCTATACCCAGGATTCAATCACTTTTCCTGGCTTGCAAAGCGATGCTATTATTATGTTTATTGTGTATACTGTTTTTGTAAAAATAACGTGATGATTAAATAAATAAAAAAACATTTTAATAACGTTTAAGGTTCCCAGGGGTTGATGCCGTGCCAGGTATCAGACTATTTACACAAAGTTTACCCAGCTGCTCTGCTTCACTGACTGCACGGAGGCTCAGTCTCTGGGACATCTTTATACAAAGCCATGCTGGGGAAACCTCCATCTCACATCTGCTCCTGACCTCAGGGAGAGGTGTCAGTGGCTCCTGCCTGAGGTCGCATGCTGAGGTTTTATTGAATGAGCAGCTGCTCGGACTGTCTGAGGGAAGACAGCTCTTAGAGGCAGCTCCTCTGTCTGGGAGCAGGCTGCACATTAAATGGAAACTGAACAATCTGGTGCCACTAAATGTTTTTAAAGCTCGGTTGGATGCTACTCAATGGGAAGCTGTTGGTTCCTGTTTATGTGGATCATTGTGTAAACGATGCTGATGATGTCCTTTTGTTGTTCTGTTTATGCTTTTGTGTTTCATGTGGAACTACTTGAACAGGTCTGCCTTGGAAAAGAGATCAATGATCTCAATGGGATTCATCTGTATAAATAAAGGTTTGAAATGAAATGAGGATTCAGACACCTTCCCTGGCTTGTAAAATGCGGTGATGCGCCCTGGAGGTACCATACTATTTAAACAAAGTTTACCCAGGATTCAGACACCTTCCCTGGCTTGTAAAATGCGGTGATGCGCCCTGGAGGTACAGACTATTTAAACAAAGTTTACCCAGGATTCAGACACCTTCCCTGGCTTGTAAAATGCGGTGTGCGCCCTGGAGGTACCATACTATTTAAACAAAGTTTACCCAGGATTCAGACACCTTCCCTGGCTTGTAAAATGCGGTGATGCGCCCTGGAGGTACCATACTATTTAAACAAAGTTTACCCAGGATTCAGACACCTTCCCTGGCTTGTAAAATGCGGTGATGCGCCCTGGAGGTACCATACTATTTAAACAAAGTTTACCCAGGATTCAGACACCTTCACTGGCTTGTAAAATGCGGTGATGCGCCCTGGAGGTACCATACTATTTAAACAAAGTTTACCCAGGATTCAGACACCTTCCCTGGCTTGTAAAATGCGGTGATGCGCCCTGGAGGTACCATACTATTTAAACAAAGTTTACCCAGGATTCAGACACCTTCCCTGGATTGTAAAATGCGGTGCTGCGCCCTGGAGGTATCAGACTATTTGAAACAACTTTTACCCGCCTTTGAAACACTTATTTCTGGGTTTTAGCCTGTCATTTTGCAAGATATGATTTAACGTTGAAGCTCTCCTGTAAATTGTCATATTCTGTCCGTCTCCAGGAGAGCTTCAATGTTAAATGATATCTTGCAAAATGAAAGGCTAAAAATCTCTTCCAGATGTTTAAAAACACTTTCCCCGACAATTTAAACATTATTTCTGGCTTGTAAAGTGCAGTGGTAGTATCAGACTATTTCAAGGATTACCAGGGCGATGAGAACATCCTCCACTGGAGGGTGGGTGCTGCTGCTGTGAATAAGGATGAATATGGATGCCGATGGGCGGACGATAAAGCACCGCAAAATCCACCCCCCCTTTAAGGTTCCCAGGAGCACGAGGTTCAAGAGGGTGTGATCATCTGGGTTTAGTCCGTGGGGGAGTGCTTAAATTCGCGGGCCCGGGGACCCAAGGTGCACGAGGTTATGGAAGTGCATGTCAGGGAGCGATGCTGGAGCTAATTAGTCCGTCATTTGGGGCTCTGTGAGCCGCCACAGAGAGGTGCTTTTCCCGGTGTATTTCATGGAAGTGTGACATAGCCTGTTTGCTCATGTCAGGAAAATGTCTGACTTATGGGTTAGGGGTTAGGTTGGGGAAGAGCGCAGGGCTCCGGAGGTAGATAGGTGTTTAAAAAACCATTAAAAACCTCCGTAAACATAAACCTTATAAAAACCCTTTTAAAAGCATCATAAAGGCTCCGCGAGGACGAGACCGTTTCAGACGAATGGTTAAAGAGTGCAGAGCGGAGCCGGAGTGTGTGTGTGTGTGTGTGTGTGTGTGTGTGTGTGTGTGTGTGTGTGTGCGCGCGTGCGTGTATCGATGGATCTACGTGTGTGTGCGTGTGCGGAGCTTGTCCCAATGGAATCGATAAAACACCCTAAATGATAGGGGGATCTAAAATGGCCAATTTAAAAGTGATTCCAGTTCTATTAGTAAAAGCCGTGCATGGTAGTATAAGTGCAGTTAAAACACAAGTGCAATGATACAAATATAAATAATTAAAACATTCTCCCCAGTAATATGAATTTAAAAAGTAAAGGGAGTGTTAAAATTAACTAATAATAATAAAATAAAGGAAGGCACACCGGGTTAGTAAAATCGTCAGGCCCGGTTCTACGGGGGTGCATAAGGGTGCATTGCACCCTCAGTTGAGTCGTTATGCACCCTCATTTGAAAAATGTAAAGTAAAAATAAATTAAATTAAAAGTGAAAAAAATTACATTTGGCCTACTATTACTAACAATAGTAGTAATAATAATAATAATAATAATAATAATAATAAGAATATAGTTGAAATAATATAAATTGTAATTGTGGTTGAATAGCATTGTCTGCTGCATTTATTTGATCAATTTAAACGGTAAGTAACGTTATTATGTCAGGTGCGCGTGACCTGTGCCGCTGCACATTCATCATCTGCAAGGTGCTGACACAGCAGTCAATGATGGATCAGAAAATGGTTAAAACAACCAGCCCTTATCGCCAGCATACACTGCATCTACTGCAGGTAATAACAGTTCAGATCATGGGGACATTACGTTACTGTCGTGGACACGAACGTCCTCCTGCCCGCCTCGCTGGCTTTGCCCGCCTCGCCCACAGAGGCGGAGCAGCCACAGCCTTCTTCGTTGCCCCAAACACCGCCACCCCTCGGCGGCCCGCAAGTGCCAGAGGACCTCTGCAAAACAGAGCCTGCCCAGGTATATTTAAAAAAGTACCAACTCGCCTGGACAGTGGGGTGAGGCGCTCATTTTGCAGCTCATGGTTTCACAACAGAGATTGGCTGGAATATTCATGTAAAAAAGATGCCATCTTCTGCTATGCATGTAGACATTTTGGTTCAAGTAAGTCAGATGCCTTCACCACAACTGGCTACAACAACTGGCTCTAATAGGCTACGTGATAAGGGACTGGGAAGGCATAATCAAGCAAAGAGCACATAGATCCATAGATCTCTTAATGTTGCTCTCAAAGTGCACCAGATTGATGGTTTTAACTTCAATATTAAAAAATTAAGCATGCCCCCGGACCCCCCTAGAGGAGGTGAGGACCCCCATAGAGGGTGTTAGGTCCACTCCCCACTTATAAAAATAGCACTTTACCACTGCACCCTCTCTAATCTCAGATGCACCCTTAGTCATTTTGTTCTGGAACCGGGCCTGCTGGGGACACATGTTCACGTATACAAGACGTACTAAAGTGCATTTTGCATGATAGGTCCCCTTTAAATATCTATGTTTTAAATCTGCTGTTTGAATGATATCACATTATAAATAAAGACATGTTGTCAGCTGTTACCTGTTTGTCACGTGACCTGTCCGTCAGCTGTTACCTGTCTGTCACATGATGTGTTTGTCAGCTGTTACTTGTGCGCGTTGATCACGTGCTCCCTATTTAAATGAGAACACTGAGGTGCCATTTCCTTTAAACCGAGCAGGTGAGCAGGTCTCTATTGTATTTACACACCATAATGTTTAAATGCACACAGGTGAGGTAACAGGTGCTCTGCGATTGTTTGAAATGTGAAGGACAGCAGCAGCCGCAGTGTGTAAAAGTGACTGTGTGCTGCGTCAGTTTAAAGAGGAAGCTGCTGTGCGGATGTTTGGACACTGGTTTCCCGGGAAGAAAGCACATGTTTGGACACTTGTTTTCCTTGAAAAAAATGGATATTTAGACACTATTTTTCTGTAGAAACTATGAGAATGTATGAGCGCTGAAATATGGCAGGCCAACAGTGCCATAAAACGTCACTAATTCAAAGCGTTAGTGCTATAGCCACATTTAAGGAAGAGATTCCACCAATACTTAACTCGATAGCATGTCTGCATGTAGGGGAGGAAACTTATACAAAATGTACACCACCCCAAATTGATCATGTTGTTGATAGTGCTATAGATGCGCTGCGAATAAAATTAGACTCTGTTGCTCCTTTGAAAAAGAAGAAAATAAAACAACATAGATTAGCTCCATGGCATAATGCCCAAACCCGCAGAATAAAGTAAAAGTCGAGACAACTTGAAAGGATATGGCGTTCCACTAAACTTGAAGAATCTCGTTTAATTTGGCATATTACTCTCAATGAATATAAGAGAGCACTGCGTAAAGCGAGAGCAGCTACTACTCTTCATAAATAGATGAGAATAAGAATAATGCAAGATTTCTTTTCATTACATTACATGTTATTTGACGCTTTTATCCAAAGCGACTTACATACTCAATACTTTGGGCAATCCCCACAGGAGCAATTTGGGGTGAAGTGTCTTGCCCAGGGACACACTGACATGCTGACTGCAGTGGGACTCAAACTTGCTACGCCCCTGATTTGAAGTCCAGCACTCTATCCACTTAGCCACAGCCGCCCTACAGTGCTTTTCAGCACTGTAGCCAGGCTGACAGAGAGCCACAGCTCCATTGAGCCTTCTATTCCCATAGCACTCAGTAGCAATGATTTTATGTGCTTTTTAAACCATAAAATAGTTTGCATCTTTATCTCGGGCTGACCTTGGACCAGCCCCTAGTTTATGCTCCTATAGGCTTAGACTTCTTTTCTATGTATACATTCATTAATGCATATCACTAACTCAACCCCCGGGGCATCGCTCCCCGGAGTTTGTGTCCCTCCTCTTGCAGGTTTTGAAATATTACAGGATGGGTCTGGATCATGAACCGTGACAGAGCCTGTTGCTGTGGTCCTGCTCAAAGCCCATCGTAACATCTTTGGAGTAACAGGGACATTTTCTGACACCATCATGGATCCTTCATTTTCATGTAAGTCAACTTTGTCATTGTTATTGTCTTTGCAGGATTTTTTTTCTCAAAAAAGTTGATGTTTAATTGGATTAAATGCACTTTTTGAAGCATTGAACGTGGTTGTTATGGGGTTGTTTGTGAATGTGGTAGTTTTGGCTGTCGTTTGAGGTGATCAAGGCGGTTGTGTTTGCGGTCGTTTTTTGAGATGGTGAAGGCGTTGTGTTTGAGGTGGTGAACACAGTTGTTTTGGCGGTCGTTTGAGGTGGTGGTGTTGGCGGTCACTTAAGGTGGTGGATTTGGCGGTCTGAGGTGGCGAAGGCAGTTTTGGCGTTGGTTTGATGTGGAATCCTCTGTTAGTACATAGTGTTCAACTTGTAGTAACGCTGGTCTCTGTCCCCTTTGCAGCTTTAGCTCGGGCTGACCTTGGACCAGCCCCTAGTTTATGCTTCTATAGGCTTAGACTTCCTCTCTAGGTATACATTCATTAATGCTTATCACTAACTCAACCCCCGGGGCATCGCTCCCCGGAGTTTTTGTTTCCCTCCTCTTGCAGGTTTGCAGTATTACAGGATGGGTCTGGATCATGAACCGTGACAGAGCCTGTTGCCGTAGTCCTGCTCAAAGCCCATCGTAACGTCTTTGGAGTAACGGGGAACATTTCTGACACCATATTGGATCCTTCATTTTCATGTAAGTCAACTTTGTCATTTTTATTGTCTTTGCAGGAATTGCAGTGTTTTTCTTTCTACAAAAAGTCGATGTTTGATTGATTTGGTGGTGAAGACCACCCTTGCTTATATTTAGTGCACTCAGGAACAAAAGTAAGGGTGTCTTTCTGTCCATCCATTTGGGCACCCGCATCTCCAATGTAAAGCCCTAGAATTGTACACAGATTGTACATGTGGAAAATTCAAGTCACTAACGGGGAGTTGGTGATATGCATTAATGAATGTATACATCGAGAGGAAGTCTAAGCCTATAGGAGCATAAACTAGGGGCTGGTCCAAGGTCAGCCCGAGCTAAAGCTGCAAAGGGGACAGAGACCAGCATTAGTACACGGGGTACAACTTGTATTAACGGAGGATTCCACATCAAACCAGCCCCAAAACTGCTTTCACCACCTCAGACTGCCAAAATCACCAAGTTGACAACCTCAGCGGTGGTTTAAGGTGGTGAACGTGGTGAACGTGGTGGTTTTGGCGGTCTGTGGTGGTCAACGCGGTAGTTTTGGCGGTCTGAGGTGGTGAACGTGGTTGTTTTAGCTGTCTGAGGTGGCGAAAGGCAGTTTTGGCGCTGGTTCGATGTGGAATCCTCTGTTAGTACACAGTGTTCAACTTGTATTAACGCTGGTCTTTTTCCCCTTTGCAGCTTTAGCTCGGGCTTACCTTGGACCAGCCCCTAGTTTATGCTCCTATAGGCTTAGACTTCCTCTCTATGTATACATTCATTAATGTGTATCACTAACTCCCCGTTAGGGACATGAATTTTCCAAGTGTACAACCATAGGACTTTACATTGGAGACGCGGATGCCCAAATGGACAGACCGAAAGTAACCCTTACTTTTGCCCCTGAGGGCACTACAAATAAGCCGGGGTGATCTACACTTAGACTTACTCTATCTGTATACATTCATTAATGCATATCACTAACTCAACCCCCGGGGCATCGCTCCCCGGAGTTTGTGTCCCTCCTCTTGCAGGTTTTGAAATATTACAGGATGGATCTGGATCATGAACCGTGACAGAGCCTGTTGCCGTGGTCCTGCTCGAAGCCCATCGTAACGTCTTTGGAGTAACAGGGACATTTTCTGACACCATCATGGATCCTTCATTTTCATGTAAGTCAACTTTGTCATTTTTATTGTCTTTGCAGGAATTGCAGTGTTTTTTTTCTACAAAAAAGTTGATGTTTAATTGATTTCAGCGCACTTTTTGAAGCATTGAACATGGCTGTTATGGGGTAATTTGGCTGTCGTTTGAGGTGGTGAACGCGGTGGTTTTGGCAGTCTGAGGTGGCGAAGGCAGTTTTGGCGTCGGTTTGATGTGGAATCCTCTGTTAGTACATAGTGTTTAACTTTTAGTAGCGCTGGTCTCTGTCCCCTTTGCAGCTTTAGCTCGGGCTGACCTTGGACCAGCCACTAGTTTATGCTCCTATAGGCTTAGACTTCCTCTCTAGGTATACATTCATTAATGCATATCACTAACTCAACCCCCGGGGCATCGCTCCCCGGAGTTTTTGTTTCCCTCCTCTTGAAGGTTTGCAGTATTACAGGATGGGTCTGGATCATGAACCATGACAGAGCCTGTTGCCGTGGTCCTGCTTGAAGCCCATTGTAACGTCTTTGGAGTAACAGGGGAACTTTCTGACACCATATTGGATCCTTCATTTTCATGTAAGTCAACTTTGTCATTTTTATTGTCTTTGCCGGAATTGCAGTGTTTTTCTTTCTACAAAAAGTTGATGTTTGATTGATTTGGTGGTGAAGACCACCCTTGCTTATATTTAGTGCACTCAGGGGCAAAAGTAAGGGTGTCTTTCTTTTCCGTCCATTTGGGCACCTGCGTCTCCAATGTAAAGCCCTAGAATTGTACCCAGATTGTACATTTGGAAAATCCTAGTCCCTAACGGTGAGTTAGTGATACACATTAATGAATGTATACATCGAGAGGAAGTCTAAGCCTATAGGAGCATAAACTAGGGACTGGTCCAAGGTCAGCCCGAGCTAAAGCTGCAAAGCGGACAGAGACCAGCATTAGTACACGGTGTTCAACTTGTATTAACAGAGGATTCCACATCAAACCAGCACCAAAACTGCCTTCGCCACCTCAGACCGCAAAAACAACCACGTTCACCACCTCAGACTGCCAAAACTACCGCGTTGACCACCTCAGACCGCCAAAACCACCGCCAAAAACCAATTCAAACCACCGCTGAAATGGTCAACTTGGTGGTTTGAGGTGGTGAAGGCAGTTTTGGCGCTGGTTCGATGTGGAATACTTTGTTAATACAAGTTGAACACCGTGTACTAACGCTGGTATTTGTCCCCTTTGCAGCTTTAGCTCGGGCTGACCTTGGACCAGCCCCTAGTTTATGCTCCTATAGGCTTAGACTTCCTCTCTATGTATACATTCATTAATGTGTATCACTAACTCCCCGTTAGGGACTTGAATTTTCCAAATGTACAATCTGTTTACAATCCTAGGACATTACATTGGAGACGCGGATGCCCAAATGGACAGACAGAAAGTTACCCTTACTTTTGCCCCCGAGGGCACTACAAATTAGCCAGAGTGGTCTACACTTAGACTTCTATCCGTATACAATCATTAATTCATATCATTAACTCAACCCCCGGGGCATCGCTCCCCGGAGTTTTTGTGTCCCTCCTCTTGCAGGTTTTGAAATATTACAGGATGGGTCTGGATCATGAACCGTGACAGAGCCTGTTGCCGTGGTCCTGCTCGAAGGCCATCGTAACGTCTTTGGAGTAACAGGGAACATTTTCTGACACCATCATGGATCCTTCATTGTTATGCAAGTCAACTTTGTCAATTTTATTGTCTTTGCAGGAATTGCAGTGTTTTTCTTCTCCAAAAAGTTGATGTTTAATTTATTTGAGCGCACTTTTTGAAGCATTGAACATGGCCGTTATGTGATAGTTTGATTGTTGTTTGAGGTGGTGAAGGTGGTTGTTTTAGCGGTCATTTGAGGTGGTGAAGGCGGTTGTGTTTGAGGTGGTGAACGCGGTGGTTTTGGCTGTCGTTTGAGGTGGTCAAGGCGGTTGTGTTTGCGGTCGTTTTTTGAGATGGTGAAGGCATTGTGTTTGAGATGGTGAACACAGTTGTTTTGGCGGTCGTTTGAGGTGGTGGTTTTGGCGGTCTGAGGTGGTGAACGTGATCGTTTTGGCAGTCTGAGTTGGAGAAGGCAGTTTTGGCGCTGGTTTGATGTGGAATCTTCTGTTAGTACACAGTGTTCAACTTGTATTAACGCTGGTCTCCGTCCCCTTTGCAGCTTTAGCTCGGGCTGACCTTGGACCAGCCCCTAATTTATGCTCCGATAGGCTTAGACTTCCTCTCTAGGTATACATTCATTAATGCATATCACTAACTCAACCCCCGGGGCATCGCTCCCCGGAGTTTTGGTTTCCCGCCTCTTGCAGGTTTGCAGTATTACAGGATGGGTCTGGATCATGAACCGTGACAGAGTCTGTTGCCGTCTTTGGAGTAACAGGGAAACTTTCTGACAACATATTGGATCCTTCATTTTCATGTAAGTCAACTTTGTCATTTGTATTGTCTTTGCAGGAATTGCATTGTTTTTTTTTCTACAAAAAGTTGTTGTTTGATTGACTTGGTGGTGTAGACCACCCTTACTTATTTTTAGTGCACTCAGTGGTAAAAGTAAGGGAGTCTTTCTGTCCGTCCATTTGGGCACCTGCGTCTCCAATGTAAAGCCCTAGAATTGTACCCAGATTGCACATTTGGACAATTCAAGTCCCTAACGGGGAGTTACTGATATGCATTAATGAATGTATACATCGAGAGGAAGTCTAAGCCTATAGGAGCATAAACTAGGGGCTGGTCCAAGGTCAGCCCGAGCTACAGCTGCAAAGCGGACAGAGACCAGCATTAGTACACGGTGTTCAACTTGTATTAACAGAGGATTCCACATCAAACCAGCGCCAAAACTTTCTTCGCCACCTCAGACTGCAAAAACAACCACGTTCACCACCTCAGACCGCCAAAACCACCGCAAACCACCGCTGAAATGGTCAACGTGGTGATTTTGGTGGTCTGAGGTGGTGAAGGCAGTTTTGGCGCTGGTTCGATGTGGAATACTTTGTTAATACAAGTTGAACACCGTGTACTAACGCTGGTATTTGTCCCCTTTGCAGCTTTAGCTCGGGCTGACCTTGGACCAGCCCCTAGTTTATGCTCCTATAGGCTTAGACTTCCTCTCTATGTATACATTCATTAATGCATATCAGTAACTCCCCGTTAGGGACTTGAATTGTCCAAATGTGCAATCTGTGTACAATCATAGGACACTTTACATTGGAGACACGGATGCCCTAATGGACAGACAAAAAGTTACCCTTACTTTTGCCCCTGAGGGCACTAAAAAAAAGCCAGGGTGGTCTACACATAGACGTCTTCTATGTGCAATCATTAATGTGCATCACTAACTCAATCGCTCCCCGGAGTTTTGTGTCCCTCCTCTTGCAGGTTTGCAGTATTACAGGATTGGTCTGGATCATGAACCGTGACAGAGCCTGTTGCCGTGGTCCTGCTCGAAGCCCATAGTAACGTCTTTGGAGTAACAGGGACATTTTCTGACACCATCATGGATCCTTCATTTTCATGTAAGTCAACTTTGTCATTGTTATTGTCTTTGCAGGAATTGCAGTGTTTTTTTTCTTCAAAAAGTTGATGTTTAATTGATTTAAATACACTTTTTGAAGCATTGAACGTGGTTGTTATGGGGTTGTTTGTGAATGTGGTAGTTTTGGCTGTCGTTTGAGGTGGTTAAGGCGGTTGTGTTTGCGGTTGTTTTTTGAGATGGTGAAGGCGTTGTGTTTGAGGTGGTGAACACAGTGGTTTTGGCGGTCGTTTGAGGTGGTGGTTTTGGCGGTCTGAGGTGGTTTAAGTGGTTGTTTTGGCGGTCGCTTAAGGTGGTGGTTTTGGCGGTCTGAGGTGGTGAACGTGGTGGTTTTGGTGGTCTGAGGTGGCAAAGGCAGTTTTGGCGCTGGTTTGATGTGGAATCCTCTGTTAGTACACAGTGTTCAACTTGTAGTAACGCTGGTCTCTGTCCCCTTTGCAGCTTTAGCTCGGGCTGACCTTGAACCAGCCCCTAGTTTATGCTCCTATAGGCTTAGACTTCCTCTCTAGGTATACTTTCATGAATGCATATCACATCACTAACTCAACCCCCGGGGCATCGCTCCCCGGAGTTTTTGTTTCCTTCCTCTTGCAGGTTTGCAGTATTACAGGATGGGTCTGGATCATGAACCGTGACAGAGCCTGTTGCCGTGGTCCTGCTCGAAGCCCACCGTAACGTCTTTGGAGTAACAGGGAAACTTTCTGACACCATCATGGATCCTACATTTTCATGTAAGTCAACTTTGTCATTTTTATTGTCTTTGCAGGAATTGCAGTGTTTTTTTTTCTAAAAAAAGTTGATGATTGATTTGGTGGTGGAGACCACCCTTGCTCATTTTTAGTGCACTCGGGGGCAAAAGTAAGGGTGTCTTTCTTTTCCGTCCAATAGGGCACCCGTGTCTCAAATGTAAAGCCCTAGAATTGTACACAGATTGTACATTTGGAAAACTCAAGTCCGTAACGGTGAGTTAGTGATATGCATTAATGAATGTAGAGAGGAAGTCTAAGCCTATAGGAGCATAAACTAGGGGCTGGTCCAAGGTCAGCCCGAAGTAAAGCTGCAAAGGGGACAGAGACCAGCATTAGTACACGTGTTCAACTTGTACTAACAGAGGATTCCACATCAAACCAATGCCAACACTGCCTTCGCCACCTCAGACCGCAAAAACAACCACGTTCACCACCTCAGACTGCCAAAACCACCTAAAACCACCGCTGAGATGGTCAACGTGGTGATTTTGGTGGTCTGAGGTGGTGAAGGCAGTTTTGACGCTGGTTCGATGTGGAATCCTTTGTTAATACAAGTTGAACACCGTGTACTAACGCTGGGGACTCTTTACTGTGACGGACCCTGTGAACTATGACGGGAGAACAGGAAGAGGTGAGTTATGATAACTACTGCAGGTATGATATGACAAATATATAACGCTTAGTCTAAACAGCTTATACATTACTAGAATCGCTAATTACGCTTTTTTCATCCCCATAGGTTGGCGTGCCAATCCAGCCCCCCGACATTTAGGATTAATGTGTTTCTCATACTGACGTCAACCATTCAATAAACGGGTTTGAACGCCACACAAGCTCTTGTCATCTTTTATAAATCAAATGCTTCCTGTGCAATGCCTTACCATGGAACAAATGAATATGCTTCGCCAATAGTGAAGCTATATAATATGGGATCAAATTACATTACATTGCATTTAGCTGACGCTTTTATCCAAAGCGACTTACAATAAGTACATTCGACCAGGAAGACACAACCTTGAAGAAAACAGAATCATATAAGTACATCAGGTTTCATAGAGCCTAGCATTTCAAGTGCTACTCAGCTGGCTATAGATAAGCCAGTCCTTTATTATAAGTGCTCTGTTACCAGTTCTTTGTTAGTCATTCTATCGCTCGAGGTGGAGTCGAAAGAGATGCATTTTCAGTCTGCGCCGGAAGATGTGCAGGCTTTCTGCTGTCCTGATGGGGAGCTCATTCCACCATTTTGGAGCCAAATCAAGTTTTATTTATATAGCACATTTATAAAGATTTTTGGTCGAGCCATAGTGCTGTACATATAATAAAAATAGCCTACAGTAGAGACACTTTACAGCAAATACAACAGCACAGATTGTTCAGAATATCAGTATGAGAAAAACGACACCCTCTATCCTTAGACCCTCACATCGTACTGTAACAACCGGTGTTTATGTGACCGGTAGTCACTTACGGTAACGCCCGCCCACCCAGCCAGTGATTCGCTGTTGGTTGGCGCCTCATGTCCTTTTCCCCCTATTTAGTTAGACGGAGCAGGAAGGGAAAGGTGTGTGCAGCAAGAGGGATCGGCGGAGCAACACGCTCGTCAGTTAGTAACTAGCAGTTAGGTCGTTTAAAGTCCGTACCGTTTGTCTGATCCACCGTCCACCGTCATCATACCCTTCTGTTGCTTCACGTTCCTGGATTATTGTGTACAAAACTGACAGGAGCCGCTCATCTCCCAACCACCTTAAAAACCAGGACTGGATTTTCAAAACCGACTGGATTGCTAAAACTAACTGTTATTCTCCCGTGGTAATTGATTGTTGATGGGACCGAAGATGAAATATCGTTGAATGACAAAGATAAAAGAAAATAAATAAAGAAACCCACCCCTGTGGCTAGTAGACCTATACTTTATTTTTTTGGAAAAAGAGAACAAAGGACAACAAAATGGCTGTTTATTCAGAATCCTTGTTGTGGGAAATGGAAGGAGAATTAGTGGTGTCCCCTAAATCAAATACAGTACCTTCTCACGAGTCTCCTCCCACAACATATTCACTGTTGGACATGGACCTCACTAGATTCTCAGAGTTGGCTAATGAGGCTAACTCCTCAGACTGCTGTAAAAGACGACGTCAATGGAAATGGAGGACCTCAACCTGTAACTTCTGCCTTAGGGGAAAATAATTCTGGATCTAGGATTCAACAGCAGCTTCAGGAAATGATTGAGAACCAACATCACCATCGCCAGGAGCTAAAGGATAACATGGAACAAATGACAAACAAAATAACAAATCTCATAATGAACAAGTAAATAAGGCCTGTCATGGTTAGGTTTGTGTAATGGCCACCGGATAGGGTTAGGTTAAACATTTTGATCTGACTGCTGTAAGCAGAAGGATCGATGCACTCGCCATCATTGACACGCATCCAGGTATGGTCATCTCTCATTCAGGCTCCTCTCGTAACTATGTCACGTCTAAAAATTATGTTGGAAGACACATCATGTTTGTGCTTTAAGTGTCCTCCATATTAAAAAATTAACACCTCTCAAGTAGATAACTCAGGTATCATCGATCGTTTCAGCCCATTAAGTCTATACAATCTCCTCTAGGAATGGCCCTGCTCGGGGGATCAATTCCAGCAGTGTGTCTCATAACAATTCTGCAGCTGTGTGAACAGACTTCAGACTGCAGGAGGAACAGGGTTAGGGTTAGGTAAGAAATAAAGGTCAGGGTTAGGGATAGGGTTGGTTAGGGTTAGGGTTAGGGTTAGGTTTGTGTAATAGCCACCAGATCTCCCCATGTCGCCCAACGACTTCATGGTTATACAGAGATCCAAGGAAAGGCACACGCACTAGAGGCATTGTCGGCGCATGCTCTAGCTTGGCATCGTGACTGAATCATAAGTGTGTAAAGGTGAAGTAGACAGGGTAATT
>CM070429.1:46924898-47024922 GCA_036324595.1 Champsocephalus gunnari | reverse complement strand
TCTCTCTCTCTCTCTCCCTCCCTCTCTCTCCTGACAGCACGTCAGTTTCTCAAGCAGCTCCTGCAGCTTGCTAAACAGAGGGCGGGGCGTGAATATGCAGAGCTGCATGTCTCGGTCTGACTCAGCAGCTGATCTGAGCTCTCTTTCGCTCCGGTTACACTTCACTCGCGTTTATGTCCATATCGATCAGATCCAGCTCTCCTGATCGGCCTTTATAGAGAGCACCGATCAAACTATTAAGAGTGAATATTGGCCGATAATGACCGGCGGCCGATCGATCGGAGCCTCCCTAATTATTACCAGACATTTTGACCGTCAGGTTTTGAATTTACCGGTTTTTTATACATTTTACCAGCTAAAAACCGGTAATTACCGGCTAACGGAAACCCTGCCTCATATCTCTTCAGAAACTGGACACAAGTTAAATATGTACAAACCACAGACTGTCTATGTCATGGCGAATACAGTCGCTGCTTTATTTATGTCTGTATGACGTTGTTGTGAGTGTGGACGGAGCAGCTACAGGTTAGTTTAGCCTGATGGATCCGATTCCATTCTGAAAACACGCATTTTAAAAGCTTTTCGCCTGCCGTCTTGTCTGCAGACTTGTCAAAGCATTAATTCATGGTTTTTACTAACCGTTATCAGTATGTTGTTACTTCGGTATCACTTTGAAACGTGTATTACAATTAAATCACGGTCAAATATGTTCATTTTGTTGTAGTTGGTATCTCCTATAGGATTTACATGGAGATAAGCCCCACCCCTCTCCAGCGCCTTTTGTTTGAATGACAGGAGCAAACACAGCTGACAGCCGCAGTGAAACTCGAGCGATTAGAGCGATGCGAATATTGGGTGGTCTACCATAGTATTTACATGGAGATAAGCCCCTTAAAAACCATGAATTAATAAAGCATTAATACTGTGTTTACTCCTGTCATTCAAACAAGACGCTGGAGAGGGGGCGGGCCGTATCTCCATGTAAATCCTATGGGAATCGGATCCATTAGGCTAAACTAACCTGTAGCTTCTCCGTCCACACTCACAACAACATCATACAGACATAAATAAAGCAGCGACTGTATTCGCCATGACATAGACAGTCTGTGTTTTGCATATCTTTAACTTTTGTCCAGTTTCTGAACAGATATGAGGAGCTGTGAGCTCTGAGTGTGTGCTAACAGCTAACGGCTGATGTGTTGGGCCAATCACAAAGGAATTTCTTGATTGGCAGCAAAAACAACCAATCACAGCAGTGCTTCTCTGGCTGGCTCTGTCCAATCACAAACAATAAGTGTTCTCCCTAAGGAATACCTTTTCCGTCCAATGTAAAATGCTGCGGTGTCTTGCACTTCAGGGCCACCGTACAACTAATCCCTGCATGCGTTGTTCAGACCGGTCTTGCATCAACAGAATGGATGAAGGTGTATTCTGAGAGACGCTGAAATGCAGTAACAACATTCACTTCACTGACCACATCCTAGAAAGATGAATTCCACAGTTTCCACACACTAACTGAATGTTAGCATGTTGGAGCACAAGCGCTTGACTTGAGATGTGATCTTTGACCGAGCGCTCTGTGCCCAGCCTGTTCACAAATAGACATTGCTCTGAGTCACTCTCTTGAGTTGCTGGATGTGTTGCTGCCTTGCTGACCTCTGGCTTTCCAGTCAGAACAGTTTTGGCATCCCTTGACCCCATTTGTTCTGTGTGAGTTACAGCTGCTGCTGTCTGTCCTCCGCTAAGGGGCAGCACATAACGTGACACGCGCTCAGTGGAGCTCGAGGACTGTTGATCCAAACACACATCATAATGTCAGAAAGGCAATCCAACACACACATTCGGCACAGCCAGGGTGAACCATAGCTCTGGTAGTAGAAGCAGTCTTTACATAGGAAGTAGTCATTACACCAGATGATCATTCACAATGACTTTTTATTCAAGTTTACCAACACCTCTATACTAATGATGAGTGTTTTACACAAGTGAAAACAGAATCTCAATACTGTCAACAAGCCATTACAGCTTGATCATAATGTTCAGCTGATCAACAAGCCAAAGGAATGATTTCAATATTGTATAAGATATGGGAATGTAAGTATTGCCCCTGTGTTAAACCCAAGTGTAAACATGTCGGAAACAGGAAGGCTCTCTGACAGCAGCTGAAATAAAGTTGTTCCTGAAGCCGAAGTCTGTCTGGAAATAGTGCTTCCTTATTTTGGACACTTCCACTATGTCTATAACATAGACTTCAGGCCGGTCGCTCGCTTCCTTCCCACCAGAGACGGAAGAACAAAGGAACTGTGAGTTGGCACGTGGAGCTGAACTGTTTGTACTTAAATCAGTTGATGAAATGTTGATCTTGACTTTAACAGACCGTTTGTTTGTGTTAGATTCCTTTGACCCGTACCTATGCTAAAGAAAGCTTGTAATCCTGTGGATGCATGACATGATACTGAACCTTATTTATCATTATAGTTATTGTGGTTATTGTAAGACTGCTAATAGTTTGTAAATATTCCTTTTTAATAGATAAAATAATCCACAGCAGCGAAACCTTTGTCAACTCTCATTTGAGAATAACACGTCCACGGCCTGCTGGATCAGTGTTTGAATGTGCACACCACATGAGATGCTCCGTGAACCACCGCTCCAGCACATTCTGGTTTCTTCAGTGGGTTTTTATTTAGAGGGGTGATACAAATAGTTGACATTTTTAATATAAACGTTTCCCAGAAGCCACTTAAAACTTTATAAGACCACTATTTATGACTGGTTTGTCATCTGCTCGCGCATTCTCTCCAACAATACATTTGAATCTTTCACGTGTATTCTTTCCAGTAGTTAGACTTGTTTGCATAACGAATGTGTTTGCACATCTGTTGATGGTATAGTGCAGGAAAGTTCATTTCCCCCTTTACTTTGTCACATTCATAGTAATGTGTTTATCTTGATGGTTAACTGGACTTTAATTGAATCAATAGGACTCTTTGTTAAACATCAGGATGATGATTGCTCACTTGGAAGAACTTAAATAGATGAGAATTGGGTAATGATCCATATTGTGAAGGGAGTTGTTCAAAACATTTCATTTCTTTGTCCAAATGAACTTAAACCCTGAGATGCTCAAAACCTCAAGATGTGATCCGCTTGGCAGAGATGTTCACAAGTCTTTTTTTGCAAGTCCAAGTCAAGTCTCAAGTATTTGTGGGGTGAGACTTGATCAAGTCTCAAGTCTTTGGTCACGAGTCCAAGTCAAGTCTCAAGTCTTTGGTCACGAGTCCAAGTCAAGTCTCAAGTCTTTGTGGGGTGAGACTTGATCAAGTCTCAAGTCTTTGGTCACGAGTCCAAGTCAAGTCTCAAGTCTTTGGTCACGAGTCCAAGTCAAGTCTCAAGTCTTTGGTCACGAGTCCAAGTCAAGTCTCAAGTCTTTGGTCACGAGTCCAAGTCAAGTCTCAAGTCTTTGTGGGGTGAGACTTGATCAAGTCTCAAGTCTTTGGTCACGAGTCCAAGTCAAGTCTGAAGTCTCTGTGTGTGGGACTCGAGTCCGAGTCGCAGACTCGAGTCCCCATCTCTGCCGCTTGGTTACATTTGTTCGGAGATTGGTCTGGGTCATTTCTCTTTTCTTTCATGAAAAATAAATGTAGTTTTTGATTCTGGCAGACTTCCCATTTGTTCGACAACATTGCGCTCTTGTTGTCAGGCTGATGCACGTGTTGCCAGTGCACAAAGTCAAAGGGTGTCCTGTGGCCTCTGAGCGTTCCAACACTCGGAGGCCACAGGTGGGCTGGGGGAAATGAGTAATTGCTGTTCAGTGGAACAGATAACGTATATTCTGAAAAGGAAAAATGAAACCTGTGAGAGGGTTTGGGGCCCGTTCACTCAACTGTTAGGTGATGTTAATGTGTCAACATGCTAAGAAGTAACAATGGGAATCCATGAGAGCGATCTGGTTGAATGGAAAAGCAAAGTACTTCTTAAACTGCTGTGACTAAGTACACTTTTTAGGATAATGTTGCGACTGCCCAATTTTATCTTTATTTCAATTTATTTTCATTAATGTCTCTTATTTTTATTATATATTTTATATTTCAATTTAATTTTTGTAATGTATTTTCTTTGTCTCTGTTTTTCACATTTGTTTTATTGTAATGTTTTGTTGTCATAGGTTTTGTAAGGGATGGTTGTTTAAAAGAATGAAAAATGAATAAACATATTGTTTTAAATTGAGGGTTCCGCCAGGTTTGAGTTACATACGTGTGTGGGTCATTGTGATGGCCACAGCCACACAGGGTGAACCAACTGCACTGCATCCTCGTCTTCAGTAGTTCTGCTTCAGTGAGCTACAATAAAACATGCCAATTAACACCACACATTTGCTCTAGATGGTAAACTCTTTATTTGATTGTAATCTGACATTACTTCAAACATTTTAGCACAGCTAACACAAGTATGTGTTTGTATTAATTACTTTGTCTCTTGAGTTACCATGTCCATTGGGGGAGGTTACTTCCTGGTTCAGCAAAGGGCGTGGCCAAGCGCTAAGGACTCATAAATACTGCAAGGAGCCAATTGGGACAGATTGGGACAAACCACCTGCTTCCATGTCAAAGGGGGGATTTGGGTTTTGTCAGTGTCCTTTGTATGATGTGACTATTAAGTATCCCTTGAGTTCAACTTGGTTTGACCAAGCCACGATATAGGTTCCTTGGTTTTTCATTGTAGCAGGTCGGTGGCGGTAATGCACCTACAAGTTGGTTTGCCAACCGCCAATAAACACTAAAGAAGAAGAAGAAGAATTGTAGCAGGTCAGTTTTGTTGAGTTCACACCTGTTATGTTTCTGGTAGCTAGATATGTGCTGTTCAGCTCCTGGGCCCTGCCGAGGGGCCCTTCAGCAAGGCACTGCTCCCTGGTGCCAGACAGCCTGTCGCTCACCCACCTCTTCACCAGTGCATGTCTATGGGTCCTGGGTCATTGATGCTGAAACAACAGCACAGTGTTGTTCTGCTCACCAGGTTTGGACACGTCAGAGCCTGGCTGACGGGTGTGGCGGCAGGAAGCGCACGTAGAAGGCTGTTTGTGGGCGAAAGAAGCTTTTGGAGAATCTGATGGGGACAGGGAAACCTCAGAGCGGCCACTGAGGTGTTGTTGTGAGTCAGTCAGTACCCTGGTGGCTGGGGGGGGGGCTGCTCATCGCTGCTCGACCCCAACACTCACCTGGCCCCGCCGGAGTTTCAAACAGTGATGTCATCTTGCTATGTTCTTCCACCTGAATATATCGTCCCCTGTGTATCAAATGTAAGCCATGTCTGATTTGCAGTTTGCGGTTTGTATTTAAAGGATGCTAATATACCACATATCCAGATCCAGCTGCCACTACTTCAATACATGAAATGGAACTTAGATTTTGGTGCGCACCACACTGGTCTCTTTCGATATATGTAACAATTGAAATGAAACTGGGATGTTGATATTGATATTTCTTTTAAGTTATTATTCTTGGGCCTACACAACTAGACATTATAGTAGCTGAATAATATCAAGCTACTCCAAAAATATAGCAGCAAAAACAAAAGGTTAGATAGAGGATGATGTACTGTTTCAGAGGAGATTCAGTTTTCTTATTTAGTTGTTTGCTCTTTTGATGAGAGCCCTGGTCAATAGTCACTTTACAATAAAGCTCATATTTTCTTTCAGGATACTGTATCTGTATGTTATGGCTACATCATCGATAAGCTATATTTCTGAACCGCTATACCTGCTTATGTTTAAGCGTCTGGTAACAACACTGACATCAGGTGACCTGCTGCACCACAATGTTCTTATAGACCATGTCTATGACATGCCTTTAAATGTTGTGTTTCTTTGTTGTTCATCATAATTCAAATCATGGCCAGCAGAGACCTGGTCATGGCTATCAAAGTAAGGCAGGGGCAAAGTCATAGAAGTAAAGATGAAGACTAGCTGTTGAAAAGGAAGAGGAGTGAAGCTCCGCGTTCTAGTCAGTACAAAGGCTTCTTTCTGTACAGAATAAACCCAATCTGAGTGTTAAACATTCAAAATTCTGTTTTAGAGTAAACACTTGCTTTTAATAATACATTTAATTTATATAGCGCGTTTCAAGA
Source organism: Champsocephalus gunnari (assembly GCA_036324595.1). Classification (NCBI taxonomy): domain Eukaryota; kingdom Metazoa; phylum Chordata; class Actinopteri; order Perciformes; family Channichthyidae; genus Champsocephalus; species Champsocephalus gunnari. The sequence goes on along the minus strand of CM070429.1, from coordinate 47,018,796 downwards.
TACACAAAGAAGCTTTGCAAAAGTCACACTTAACAAACAGTAGTACAATTTAAAATTCAGATTTGGCCGAGTTATGATGTGTGGGCAGGCCCTCCCTACAGGCCAATCACACAGGCTGCAGGGGGCCCCGCCTTGCGCAGGGAGCCCCGCCCAGAGGGCCTCAGCTGCTGTGCGCAGTTCTCCGCGAGAGTGAGAGGTGACAAGGGGAGCACATCTGTGACCCGACACCGTTGCAATGAATCGACATCTGACCAATCACGGCTTTGATACGGCCACTAGTGCAGGTGAAGAGATGTCGGTGAAAAGACAGTTTCAGTCCGGCGCAAGCAAGAGGGGAAAAAACATGAAGAAGTTAGAGCATCACTCGAAGGAGGGTTATTGTATGAGTCAAATGTACAACTTGCGAATGTTGTATAAGTCGAAATTCACGACATGAAGAAGGCAGTCTCTGCAGAGCATCAGGCCAATGGAGATGCAGTTATTTCCAGCATTCTTTATTTAACATTCATTCAAGTATGGTATGCCTTTTATCTGCTAATGCACAGGAGGAAGAGTGATACACTGTCTGTCTAGTTGGCTTACAGAACAGTTAAAGTTTACAGCCTAAAAAACATGGAGCATTTTTCCCCCTTTTATTCATTTGTATGTCAATTTGCACATTTCATGGTGATGCTCAGCCTCTCCCCTTAACTCCTAACAGTCATCGTCATGGTGACACTCAGCCTCTCCCCTTAACTCCTAACAGTCATCGTCATGGTGATGCTCAGCCTCTCCCCTTAACTCCTAACAGTCATCGTCATGGTGACGCTCAGCCTCTCCCCTTAACTCCTAACAGTCATCGTCATGGTGATGCTCAGCCTCTCCCCTTAACTCCTAACAGTCATCGTCATGGTGATGCTCAGCCACTCCCCTTAACTCCTAACAGTCATCGTCATGGTGACGCTCAGCCTCTCCCCTTAACTCCTAACAGTCATCGTCATGTCAACCATAACACAGAGAAATACTGATAGAAATGTGTGTGTAGTTGTTGATACATTGCTGACAGAGGGAACTACATTTGAATACAAATTTAAGAAATACGTAAACGCACACTGAACGATTACCATTTACCTCACTGTATAAAAAAGTAACTGTTGATAATAATAATAATAATAATAATAAACAGGAATAATAATTTGCAAAGTAGCCACTTTGTTTCCAAAACAGTTGTTTTCACTCCTGTCGGTTGGGCTCATCTCATCTCATCTCACGATGTCGCTTGGGGCCCCAAATTGGCCCTGGTTGTGGGAGTTCCAAGGGAACAGCAGGTATGGAGAGCTGGGTTTTGAGGGCTTGTTTGGAGGATGGTGGTTGACTGTGAAATGGAGCTGGGGAGGGCATTCCAGAGGGAGGGTACAGCAGCAGAGAACAAACCCCAACAAACCTTTAGAGTTAGGCTTTGATGAACATGTTTTCAGACGTTAGGTAGCCTGTTGAATAACACTTTGTTTGTTAAGCTCTGCTTCAAAGACCTTGCTTTTCTCTTGTTTACCTGTCACATTTAGTTTGCTTTCCTTTGAAGAATGTGTCTGCTCCACCACGTTCTCCTCTGTCCTGGGGTTCAGAGGTGCTGCAGGTGGAGGATGTAGGAGGCTCTGCCTTCTTGTGTTCGTACTTCTGACTCCTCTCAGATCCTCGTTTTGCAGCCTCATCATCCTCTTGTTAGATCGGCGCTCCTCCGCCCCTGTGAGTGGGCCGGTCACTTCCTCCACCTGTGTGTAGATGTCGTGAGGAAGCTGTCTTCTGTTCAACTTCTGTACTTAACTAGGCTTTGAGGTCATTCCATTGAGTTTTCCATCTGACTGCTTAACATGTGTAGTCCACTATATTTCAGAGGGAACTGTTATACTGTTTACTGCTTTGATCTGCATCTATCACATTACGACTGTTAAAGATTAAACTAGTGTGTAACCCTCTTGGCTTGTGACGGGTTGCAAACTCGCTCTCTCTTTTGGGCTCCTCGTCATATTGTGGATAGCCATGAGTTGTTTACCCTCTTAACTTCTCACATGGTTTGATTTCAATAAGTGATCCAGAACCCCCAAAGATGACTAAATATGACTTTCTAAAATGTAAATCTGAAGTCTGAAAAATAATTAATCAATGAATTGGTTTGTACTTTACCCACACACCCACACAGGTATATGTGGTTTCACTTACTTGTACCATTACTTTTCCTGAAGTAAAGGACATAATTACGGAGCCCTGGAGGGTTCATAGAGAGACAAAATAAATAACACGAAGCCACGTTTTATTAATTTGTGTGCACGAGATGTAATTCTTGGCCTCAATTTAAATAAAACAAGGCCACGCTTTATTAATTTGTGCGCACTATATACTTCCTCGTTCGCACAAAAAAGTTACCGGTGCGCCAAGTAGGAAGTGGAGTGCACAGGAGACAATGGCAGTGTATACATTATTTGAGATATATTTCAAACACAGACTTCATTTTAGGGACATGGTGGTAGTGGTGTAGAGCTATTTGTTTAAGCACCGGATTCGAAAAGGAGAGTCTGTGAACCAGTCTGCCTTGATCTATGAATTTATGTCAGTGACTCTCACAGTATATGCTATCTACACGCAGAGAGCTCTGTCTTTTACACAGCGCCTTCACTGTGTTTACCTTCATTAGAACAGCTGAATAGAGATCGAGGCTGCTACGTTTTAGCCACACACACACACACACACACACCGAACTGCCCGATTATTACTCGTTTTATGAAGGAGATGTCCGGTCACCAGGGTGCATGATGTGTAAATAAACCAATTTGTGTTTTGTGAAACTGAAAAGATATGACATTGTTTAGGTTAATTTCCTGTTTTATTTTGATGCCTTTATTTTGAAGGAGAGTTTACGCTGTTGACAGGAAGTTGTTGTTGCTATGGAAACAACGTGATGGAGAAAAGGAGCGGAGATTAACGGAGTAAAGTAATATCTACATATAAAGACGGAGAAAGTAAAGTGTATGTTTAAGTTTAGCACCCCCCAAAGAGGCACAAGGTTGGTATTAACTATAATATAAAAATGTGGGTTGTGTCCTAATTCGTTTGTAGGTTATGCTGTTTCGTAGCTAGCTGCTGTCTGTTTACAGTTAACATTTGGTAGTATGCTGAAGTGATTATAATACGGATGGAGCCTAAATGTATTTGTTATTTTTGTGTCTTTATAGCTCTTACGTTGATATTGGAGATTTCAATAAATTCATATAATCAGTCAAATCTTCGACCATTATTGGAGGGAAATGCTACAACGATGCTTGGCAATGGGCATTATTATATACTATTATTATGATTATAGGCCAGGCCTACCTTAAAGTCATTTTTCCCCCCGGAAAAAGCTGGCCCACCCTATTTTATACAGGCCCGCCCTAAAGTACATTTCTGCATACGCTACTGAGGCTAGTGCTAAATGCTGTCGGAGTGCACCGGAACAAACGCTACTATCATATTTATCTTCTGAAAACAAATGCACACACACACACACACACACGCCCTGGCGACCGGACATCTTCATAAAACTAATATTACTAAAACAACAAATGTTGAAATGAAGAACAAGAAGAAAACACAACAAAACAAACAAAATACAAGAAGAAGAAAAGTTAGTATGGTGGTTTCAGATAACAGAGAGGAGCTACAGTAGACACACCTGCTTCTTTTAAATCAGAACATTTTGGGTTCCCTGTGGACCCCAATAACGATGGAGTGCGAGTGGTGGATCGGACGAGGATGGTGTGTCGGCGTTGTTAGACAGCGGTGCGGTATGCTAATGGTAACACAAGCCAAACATGCTAAATCATATCAGAAGGCATCACCCAGATTTGCCAATCACCGGAGCCCGGCAAAAGACAACAGCTGTTCAATAGCTGATCCCCGCTGTTTTTAAGAGGCAATAGACATGAAAGCCGAGAGACCAAAATAAATAATGCATGCTATTGGCATATATTTCAACGGCTATGCACCCTTGAAACCCTTTCTTATTATTTATTTTGTAATATTTTCAAGACATTCTTTTTAGTTTTACAGCTTGATGAAACCTTTTTGTTTGACATCAGCCATTATAGATAATATGGCCATCTGAGTGTGTGTGGTGTTTGTGGTTTGTTTTTCACTGTCTAATACAGTTAATAATTCAAAATGTTAGAGTTCCTTATTTTTGTACTGAAACTTGCACTACTGATCAAAAATAAATAACAACAAACCTGGAATTATGCATTTTGGACTTTTTTTTTCTTTTTCGTAGACAGATCTGATCCTGACATTTGAAAAGGAAGGCAGGGCAAGCAAAATACAGTCTGGTATTGCTACAAGCCTTCTTGCTAAACCAGCTCCTTGAAAAAAAGCACGTATACTACCTTCCTCTGTCCTTAACTCCTGCCTATACAAAATACACAATTTCGGTTCTGCTTAACGGTTCCTAAACGCGAGACCCTGTATTCCACCGGGTCCGTCTGCGCCGCGGTAAATCGATAAGAACCGGAATCGATAAGCAGAACCGGAATCGGAATCGATACATCAAACGATACCCATCCAAGTCCTGCCTATGTCAGGCTGATCAGGTCTGAGCTCTTTTACTTTCAGCTTTCCCGCCAGTGTCCTCCTCTCAAAGGGTGTTTCTTTAAAGGGGACCTATCATGCAAAATGCACCTCTGTACGTCTTTTATACATGAATATGTGTCCCCGGTGTGTCAGGGAACTCACCAAGTGTCAGAAAACACAACCCTCTCTCTTTTCCTCCATACCCAAATCTCTAAAAACGGGGCTGCAACGGATCTGATTATTATTTGAATTTTTCTGACGTCAGAAAAGGGGTGCTCCGCCTATACGGGCAACTCTCCGCCTATCAGGGGAATGAGAGACCGCTCGAAAGCGCTGGAGACACTGTAGTACATATGCCAGGCCTGTAAGTGGCGCTGTAGTATGCCACAAAAGCAGAATCAGCCCTTGCAAAAACAGGGCTGGAAAAGAGCAAATGAGCGAAATGAGGCATGGCTAAAATGCATGATCTGTTTGGTATTTTGAAAAAAGAACTTCACAGATATGTTTTATATAGGTATGGCCCTACAATATGTGTTTCAAATATAGCATGATAGGTCCACTTTAAGTGATTAAACATCATTTTCCTTCTCCATATTCGCTATCTAGTTTTGTTTACACTCTGTCTCCGTCTAACTCTCTCTCACTCAAACGTCAATCACTCACTCTGGCGCTCCTGCTGCCCCCTAGTTGTTGGCGGTGTCAACAGCTGCTTTGGGCGCAGTTTGGGGTGACGGGCTGCTCCTATTTGTTGCCTTGAAGAGGTGCGGACTGCGCATGCACCACTTATAATGAGAGTCAATAGAGAACCGCAGTGACGCGTCGTAAAACCCGGAAGTACGTTAGTATTTTTAGCACTTCCGGTTCCTTCGTCAAAAAGCAATGCATTTTCTCCATAGGGTCTTGTAAAATAGCTGAAATAAGGTCTGTGGTTGACACAAATTTAAGAGATAGATCACGTTTTGTTCTACGACAGTAGATACATCAGCAGTGATCCCTCTGGTGATTTTTGAAGAGTTTACGTGTCTGAAAAACGATGGTTGTTACCGAGTGGCTGAATAGGACTACAGAAGTTGTCTAGGCCGTTGTACGTCATTATGCCTACACACGTAAACACTCCCGCTAAGTTTGTTTCCCCCTGTGTTCTGCTTGAAAGCAAGTACCTGCCTATCTTTAGTATCTGTAGTATCTTTAGTATCTGTAGTATCTTTAGTATCTGTATATCTTTAGTATCTTTATATCTATATCTGACCATTAGAATATGTATTTTTGAAATTGTCATTTTTAACACCGTAGTTTTACAAATTATAGAATAATTAATTACCAGTGTTTTCCAATTTTACTCAGCAGTTCGTTTCGTTAGCTAACGTTAGCTAAAGCTAGTGCTACTAGTTAGCTACGCAATGGTTTGTTGCTTTGCTCCGGGTTGCAGCCACAGGTCTTCGCATGAAACGTGCTCGTTCTAGCGTTTCCCGGCCAATGTTTTCCAAAGGAGAGTCTGGATTCGTGCCATGAGGTAAGCTGACGTTACATTTTTGTCCATGTCACGGTGAAATGCAAATGATGGGTAGTGACTGTATCGCTGTTTTAGAGATGGCGCTGCTGAAAAGACCGCAACACTAGTAAAGATAATGAATACATCCTATTAAAACCTGTGTGGCTTATATGATAAGTCTAATTAGTACAAGCAGCATAACGTTTCACCATGTAACTAAAGATTGTAGTCAGGGAAATCAGTTTGACATATTGAACTAATAACAAATCACCTCTGCCTGGCAGAGAGCTCTCTGCTCCATAGCTTCTCTTGGACGTAACATCACATGTACATTTTACATTTATATTCAATTTAATATTCCATCCCTAACATACTTTTGTATATATAATAACTTCTATTTTGTTTTTCTTGTTATGCTGCTGCAACACAAATATTTCCCAAATTGGGATCAATACAGTAATATCTTATCTTAATTAATTAAGAAATATAACTATTATAATCAGTGTAGCAGCTGACACCTATTTTCAATATGGATTAATCTACCTTTATTTCTTTAGTTCAATTTTCATCTATAAAAATGTTAATTTATATACATTTACTATTTTTAAATTCATTTTTCCATCATTCAGTCTGTGATGGCCACAGCCACACAGGGTAAACCAACTACACTGCATCCTCATCTTCAGTAGTTTTGCTTTAGTGCAGCTACAATAAAACATGCCAATTAACGCCACACATTTGCTCTAGATGTTACCATGTCCATTGGGGGAGGTTACTTCCTGGTTCAGCAAAGGGTGTGGTCGAGCGCTGAGGACTCATAAATACTGCAAGGAGCCAATTGGGACAGATTGGGACAAACCACCTGCTTCCATGTCAAAGGGGGGATTTGGGTTTTGTCAGTGTTCTTTGTGTGATGTGACTATTAAGTATCCCTTGAGTTCAACTTGGTTTGACCAAGCCACTATATAGGTTCCTTGGTTTTTCATTGTAGGAAGTCCGTTTGTTGAGTTAACACCTGTTATGTTTCTTTGAGGTATTTTCTGTTGACCTCTTTTATAGGCCTTGCTATTATATGATGTTTTGTGGATTTTTGGGTAAATAAAAACCCTAGTTTATTTAAACCACTCCTGTGTCCTGTTGTCTTACTGCTTGGTCCCTGACACGCCCTCACATTCATTCATAGTCCCCCACTGTACAGACAAAACACCATCAAGGGCCTGTTGTTGCCCTAGCACCCTGGCACTAAGGGAAGCAGTCACACACTTTGACCTCAGGACAGCTCCAAAGTCAACCTTCCTTTCCTGAACAAATGCCAGTTTGGGTTGGTTCGCTGACCAGTGGCAGCCACCTGCATTGCCCTCTGTTGCTCCTCAGACTATGCCATGCTTGCCACAATTGCCTCAGGTCCCTGATGCCCAACAGATTTGAGAATTTCAAATATCAAATTTTAGAACTTTCTCCAATTAAACAAAGATAAAACTGAGGTAATGGTTTTTGGAGCCAAGGCAGAACGTATAAAAGTTAGCGCTGAGATTCAGTCTGCAATGTTCAAACCAACAGATAAAGCCAGAAATCTAGGTGTAGTCATGGACTCTGACCTGAGTTTCAACAGTCACATTCAAACAGTTACTAAATCAGCCTACTATCACCTAAAGAACATATCTAGGATTAAAAGACTAATGTCACAGCAGGATCTGGCGACACGTGTCCATGCCTTTATCTTCAGTAGACTGGACTACTGCAGTCCAGTGTCTTCACAGGTCTCACTAATGGCGCATTTCCACTGCAGCAGGTATCCCCGTTTAAGCGTCCTGAACCGTCCTCAAGCGGCCAGGCCAGTTTTTGGTGGCATTTCCATATAGCCTAGTACCGGCTAGCGGGTACTTTTTCCCTTTTTTTTCCGGCCCCATAAAATCGTGGTTCTTTTTTATCAGACCAGGCCAGGGCTGTGACGTCAACACTCTCGACTGCTGATTGGTCAGAGAGAATCGTCACAAGATCGCGCGCGAGATCATCCCTCGCGTCACATATATATCAAGAAGCAAGCTTGCAGCATTTTGTAAACGGAGGAGCTACAAAAATGCTAACGTTGAAGAAAAGCACATCGTGGTCGACCGAGGAGGTGACGACGTTCCTACATCTCATTGGGGATGATAAAATCCAGCGGGAGCTCAACGGAACAACGCGAAATGTGAAAGTATTCCAGGATGTCTCTGCAAAGATGTCCGAACGCGGATTTTCGAGGACTTTCCTGCGATGTAGGGAAAACGGCAACGGCTTTACTGGAGTCCCTGCAAGGTACGCTCACTTCTAACAAAGAAGTCTATTTTATCCTTACATTAATGTTCGACAACCCATGCTTTTATGGAGCCCCGAAGAGCTGCATAGCTAGCTAAGGCAGATAGCCTGCAGATAGCCTTAGCTAGAGCTATTGTTTGCTAACACCATATGTGCCATTGTTTACGTTCAGTTTTTCTTTTCTATAGTTGTTGTTGCTATTTAGTATTGTGCTGCAGTAGTTTGTGGAATTAACAAGTCATTTTGCTGTTCTAGATGATTACATTGGGACTCGTGAGGAGGAACATTCCCGAACAACGGTTGATGGCAGGGTTCCGTCCACATCGTCATCGAATCCAGAACGGACCCCAGCCGAAGACCCTAACCCGACTCAGCCACCAACACCGAGTGCCATCACGACACCGCAGCGTGTGGTTCTAGGTAAGAAATAGAAATGGCAAAGCGACTGGAATTGTGTTTTGTTCTTTTAAACCTGGGATCATCCATAGTCAGTAATCAAAATAAGCTATACCACTGTGTGGAAATGCTCTGTTACAAGTAAAGTCTTAGCTAGTAAGCAGCTAGTACCGTTGTGTGTGACATCCTATCATATACATATATTTATATTCATTATCAACAGGCTGGACATAATGTAATTCACTTTCACTTTGATAAAGCTTATAGTTAGGGCTGATTAGATTCAGCCCCTAGTTTTGCTGATATAGGCTTAGTTTGTCGGGGGACATCTTACTTCTTCCTTCTCGCTGTCTATACCTGTGTACTCTCATGTTCCGATTAACCCAGCTTCCCCAAATGTCTTTCTTTTTGGTGTCTATATACGCTGGGATCCGGAGTCATGGATGATCCTGCGGTCTTGTGTCCTGGATCGCGAGCGCTGGATCTTGAGTCGTGGCTGTGGTCCTGGATCATAGGTCCTGGATGGATATCCTCGTGGATTCATCTTCCTATTACACACATGCATTTCCAAACATTTGGACTACCTATGTTGCAAATGTATTATCTTTTCAATTTACACACGGCATCTATTGCACGTCTGTCCGTCCTGGGAGAGGGATCCCTCCTCTGTTGCTCTCCCTGAGGTTTCTCCCATTTTTCCCTTTAAACTGGGTTTTCTTTGGAAGTTTTTCCTTGTACGATGTGAGGGTCTAAGGACAGAGGGTGTCGTATTGTCATACTGATATTCTGTACACACTGTGAAGACCACTGAGACAAATGTAACATTTGTGATATTGGGCTATATAAATAAACATTGATTGATTGATTGATTTCACAATCATTGTAAACATCTAGGGCCAGAACTTTCTTTAGTTCACCTTACTGTTGTTCTGTTTATACATGTTATTCTTATATCCTTGTGTGACCTGTACCTGTCCTGTGTGTTTTCCTTATTGCTAAATATTATCTTATTGTCACCCAGGCAAGAGGAAACGAGGAGGAGAGGATCGGGCCCAGCAGGAACGGCACCATGACTGGGCAGCCGACGTGGCCCGTCTCCTCCCTGATACTTCAAAAAACCTTAATAGTTATTGTACATATTATATATTTTGTATCTAGTTAATTTTTAAATGTAACATTTGTACTTCCTTGTTTATTTATTTTCTTTAAAATGTTCATTTTATATTTACAATTCCATGTATATTTATGCTGGCTGCAATACAGTTTTACATGTTTTATTTGTATTGTTTAATGGCATGCCTTTTGATACAACATTTTTTTTGTATTTTTATACTGCCATCAATAAAGTACTTATTTGACTTATCTTATCTCTTGTTGATAATGAATGGCACCCAACAGAAACAAATCAGATTCACATAATCTTGATTTAGAGAAGATATAAACATACATGAATTTATAAAGCAATAACAAACACCATCAGTTAGGAAAAAGCCCCTTAGTTTTAAGAGATTTAAAGCAAGAAATTGAGTTTGCTAGCTTGAGGTCCTCCTCTAAAACATTATTACATGTTTATTTTGTAATAGTATTAAGAATACATGATTAATACATAATACATGTAGAAATTGCTCAATTGTAATACCCTCGTTCTACTAGACTCAAACAACACATTCCTTATATATTTCAAAGACGAGAGAACAAAAGACACCTATAACCCATTCAAGCTTTTAACATGTCTAGAAGAAAGATTGAGGTTATATTTAATATATTATTTTATATTGTGGATACTTTAGCCTCCATCCACGTTTACAATTGTCCACACTATTTTACACTTGCATTTATGAATATAGTGTTGCCGTATTTTACACTTTAGTATTTATGTTTATAGTTAGCTTTGATATTCGCTTAATTTATTAGAAAGATTTTCTTTTCATGATCTGATATTTCCTCAAATGTTATTATGGGGCAGTTCTTACTGGTGCTTGAATTTCAAATATTCAATTCAGATAATATTTGTTTAAAACATTTGACAAACACATGTATATGAAAAAAAAAGGATTTATTTATGTTCAATACAATGAATACAATACAATGCTTGCTGTGATCACTTTCCTTCTTGCTGTGATAACAAGCCACACACCAAGAAACAAGTAAACGATCGCTTCCACATCCTCCATAGTTGTGTGTGTTTTGTGAGTTGTGTCGCATTGAAGATGACGCCACTGCAGTTTTACCCAGCGTCGCTCCGACCAAAAAGCTGATCGCCCCGCCTACACTGCGTTGCTACCCCAGGTCCTAAACTGTAATGGAAATGCGCCACGGCCTCGGCCGGCCAGCGAGGCGGCCCGAGGCCTGAGCGAGGACGCTTAGGGACGCTTAAACGGGGCTACCCCGTTGCAGTGGAAATGCGCCATAAAACATCTATTAGGAAGCTGCAGCCGATTCAGAACGCCGCTGCTCGAGTCCTCACTAACACTAAGAAAGAGGATCACATCACTCCTGTTCTGAAGTCTTCACACTGGCTTCCTGTGTGTCAAAGAATAGATTTCTAAATACTGCTGCTGGTTTATAAAGCACTGAATGGTTTAGGCCCAGAATACATTTCTGACCTCCTGCTAAATGATGAACCATCCAGATCTCTCAGGTCTTCAGGGACTGGTCAGCTTCCTGTCCCCAGAGTCAGAACTCTCAGGTCTTCAGGGACTGGTCAGCTTTCTGTCCCCAGAGTCAGAACTAAACATGGAGAAGCAGCGTTCAGTTCAGTGTTTGCCGCTTCTCCGCCTCTGTTACCCTCTATCACCCTCTGCTAACATTCGTTCTTGCAAAAAACTTCGAATTGGACTACTGCCCTGCATTGCACATCTCTGCTGCACTGCACATTGTTTTTAATTTCTGCCTCCGTTGCTGGCTGCCCTCACTCAGCCATCAAAGTGCCGGGTGGCTATTGCTATCTGCTACATCGCCTACCTGTCTGTCTCCGTCCCCCGCAACAACCGTGGACTCTCTCTGCCTCCTGTCTTCATCTCCGGGGTACACCTGTCCCGTCCCGCTGTTCACACCCTCCTGCCATGTCGTGGATCTTCCTCGTCTCCACAACAATCCTCCACCTCTGTGCACCTAGCCCGCTAGCCGCTATCGCTGCTAACACACTGCTCCCAGCATTCCCGCCTGTCATCATGCTGACATACTCCATCTCACGGCTTCTGTCAGTCACCAACTCCTCCACCCCGTCTTCCATCTCAGTCATCAGACATCTTGGACTCCTTCGTCGACCCCGCTACATTCACAGAAGCACCCGCCGCAGTTTTGTTTACTTTCAGCACGGACAATCCATAGCATCCATCTGCTCTACCCAACGCACTGTCGCACACCTGATGCGCCATCAGAACGCAACTCCTACTGCTCCTTTCTCCCCCGCTCACCTACACTCCCAGCTGCATGTAATTCCTGGAGCGGATCCCACTCCCCTCCGCCTCCCAACATATATAACAAGCCATTTCTCCCCACCATCAAACCTGGCCAACCTCATACCTCTCCAGCCTGCCACCACCCCTCCAACCCCCCACTTGACCAATTTTGCCCTCCTCAATATCCGGTCACTTAACAATAAAGCCCACATCCTCCACGAAATAATCCTGGACAAATCCATTGACTTCTTTCTGCTCATTGAAACCTGGCAACGACCCAATGACTTATTCTCCCTCAACCAAACATCCCCCCCTGGTTTTAATTAGATCACTAAACCCCGCCCCTCACGCCGTGGTGGTGGGCTGGCTGTCATCTACAACCACAACATCCGGAAGACAGAACTCACCCTCCCCTCAGTACCATCCTTCGAATTCCTCGCCTTCAAAGCCCCTCCCTCACTGACAGTTATCCTCATTTACCGCCCCCCCAAACCACACCCCTCCTTCCTCTCTGATCTCACTGAACTCCTCACCATTGCTTCATCCCTCTCCTCACGTCTGTTACTGCTCGGTGACCTCAACATCCACATGGACTCCCCCACCTGCAAACTCGCTTCTGAATTCTCCTCCCTTCTGGACAATTTCACAATTACCCAACATGTCACCTTCCCCACCCATGATAAAGGACACATCCTTGACCTTGTCTGCTCCACCAACCTCCCAGTACTCGACCTCCACCCCTGCCCCTTTCTCCTCTCTGACCACAAACTCATACAGTTCACCATCGCCTCCCCCGTCCGCCACCCCCCCCCACCCAGGTCCATCACCTTCCGTAATGTACGCTCTGTCGATCCCCAGCACCTCTCCGACCTGCTATCCTCTACTCTCCCCCTGGACTCGAACCTCAGCTCACCCCCCGATGAACAACTCAACCACCTTAATTCCACCCTACTCGCCTTCCCTCAACAACCTGGCCCCCCTCAAAAGGAAAAATGTCACTTTTAAAACCTCCTCACCCTGGTTCACCCCTGCACTCCGTAAGCTGAAGCAAACCGGCCGCCAGCTTGAACGCCTTACCATGAAATCATCCCTCACAGTTCCCCATGAATCCTACAAACTCCATCTCACTACCTCACTGCCGCAAAAACTGCTTACCTCTCCACCATCTTTACCGACCCCTCCCATAACCCCAGGACCCTCTTCTCCACCGTCAACAAGCTCCTCAAACCCTGTGCTGACACCCTCCCTTCCTCCACTTCCACTTTATGCAGTTCATTCCTCCAGTTTTTCTCCGACAAAATCACTGCCATTAATCTCTCCCTATCCGCTGCATCTGACACACATACATCTCCCCCAACATCCACCGCCACAATTTCTCCCCCCATCTCCCTGGACCTCCCGAGCCTTCCTCCTCCCCACGGCCGCCTCTCCCAGTTCACTCTGGTTACCCCCCCTGAAATACTCAAACTGATCAGCTCCTCCAAACCCACAACCTGCTCCCTTGACCCTCTACCCACCCCTCTACTGAAGTCCTGTCTCCCCGTCCTCTGCCCCTACCTTGTCAACCTGTTCAACTCCTCCCTGTCCCAAGGAACCGTTCCCTCTGCCTTCAAAACTGCTGCTGTCACTCCCATCCTCAAGAAACCCGGTCTGGATCCCTCCTCCCTCAGTAACTACCGTCCCATCTCCAACCTCCCCTTTCTCTCAAAAACAATAGAACGCATTATCTCCAAACAACTCCACCGCCATCTCCAAACCAACCAGCTTTTTGAACCCCTTCAGTCTGGTTTTCGTCCCCACCACAGCACAGAAACGGCCCTCATCAAAGTCCTCAATGACCTCCTCACCTCTGCTGACACCGGTTCCCTCAACATCCTTATCCTCCTCGACCTGAGTGCAGCCTTTGATACCGTGAGCCACACCATCCTGCTCACCCGACTCCAGGACATCGGTATCGAAGGTACTGCACTCAGGTGGCTCCAGTCCTACCTCTCCGACAGATCCCACTTCATCTCCCTCAACAACCACTCCTCTGCCACAGCTTCAGTCACCCAAGGTGTTCCCCAAGGCTCAGTACTCGGCCCCCTCCTCTTCATCATCTACATCCTCCCCCTTGGTCAGATTCTCCGCCAATACAACCTGGACTTTCACTGCTATGCCGACGACACCCAGATTTACCTCAGCACCAAATCCCCCAACAACCCCCCCCCTCACCCACATCGAATCCTGTGTGACTGCAATAAAATCCTGGATGCAACACAACTTCCTAAAACTCAACAGCAATAAAACTGAACTCCTCCTCATCGGATCCAAATCCACCCTCAGCAAAACCCCCAACCTGACAGTCACCATTGATGGCACCCCTGTTTCCCCCTCTACCCAGGCACGCAATCTTGGCGTGATATTTGACCCCACCCTCTCCCTCGAGCCCCACATCCGTCATGTTGTAAAAATCTCATTTTTTTCACCTCCGCAATATTGCCAAACTCCGTCCCTCTCTCACCCGCCCTGCAGCTGAGCGACTCATTCACGCCTTCATCTCCTCCCGCCTTGACTATTGCAACTCCCTCCTCTACGGCATCAGCTCCACCTCCCTCAATAGACTCCAGCGTGTCCAGAACGCAGCCGCCAGACTCCTCACCCACACCAAATCATGGCATCATATCACCCCGGGTCCTCAAAGAACTCCACTGGCTCCCCGTTTCACACCGCATCCACTACAAACTCCTGGTCCTCACTTACAAAGCCCTGCACCATCTGCCCCCCCCCTACCTCACTGACCTCCTCACCCTCTACCAACCACCCCGGTCCCTCAGATCCTCCTCAGCCGGTTTGCTTTCAATCCCCAAGGCCAAACTCCGGAGCTTCGGGGACAGAGCCTTCTCTGTGGCAGCCCCGAAGCTCTGGAACTCCCTCCCCCAAGACCTCCGTGAGTCTGAGTCCCTCACCCTGTTCCAGTCCCGCCTCAAAACCCACCTCTTCAACTCTCTATCCATAAGCCCCCCCCCTTCTCAATCAACTTCCTCCTGACTGCTTTTCTGTTGTGTTTTGTTTCTTTTTGGTTCTGTCTTTGTTTTTGTTTTGTTTGTCTACCCTCCCTCCCAAATGTAAAGCGTCTTTGGGTTCAGAAAAGCGCTATATAAAATTGATATATTATTATTATTATTATTATTATTACTATGCTCCAAATATCTGGAACAAACTCCCAGAAACCTGCAGGTCCGCTGCAACTCTGACTACTTTCAAATCCAGCAAGAAGACTTTTCTTTTTGTCGCTGCTTTTAATTGAACTATTCACATCTTAAACTGCACAGTAACTTTTATCCATGTATTTTTTCTTTTAATGTTTCTTTTATTAGCTTCTCTTTTTACTGACTAATTTTAAATGCCATTTCTTAATGTCTTTCATTTTTTGTAAAGCACTTTGAATTGCCTTGTGTTGAAAAGTGATATATAAATAAACTTGCCTTGCCTAATAAAGTGTGACACATCAAATGGATTTGTTGATGGGAATTAATGTGAATAAATTAACTCTAGGTTAACGGTACTCTTGCTATCACTACTCACCGACACTATCAACCTTCTCCCTCATGCTAGCCCTGACAACACCGGTAAGCACACCTTCATCTAGGCTGCACTGCTGTACGTGTGCTGACTTGTAGTGGTTCTCTCCTCTATCTCCAATCTTCTCGTCATCTTTGTAAAACGATATCAGCCTGGTAATTGACACAGCCATGACTTCTAGTTAAATTCAGTGTGGCTAAAATGAAAAGCTTTGTTAAAATATGCAAGCACGTGAAAGTCAAAGTCAGCTTTATTGTCAACAAATTATACATGTGTTATACATCCAGAAATATCGAAATATCGTTTTCCACAGTGTGACATGTATACATAAAACAAAACAAAAAGGGCCTAGATAAACGTGGTATCCATTAAACAAAACAAAAAGGGCCTAGATAACCGGGGTATACAGTTTAAAATGTTAATAATATATTTAAAGTGTTCAAAGTGCAGTTTCAGTGCAAGTCAGTTGAAACGATCTTAAGTTGGCGTGACGTTGAAGTCGTGCAACCCTGCTGCTGTACTGGCTTGTAGTTCGTTTATAGCATAACGTTAGCATTTCGCTTTTGGCGACTAGATTTATGATTCAAAAATTATAAAAGTAGGGGAGACATGTGGAGATTATCCGGCTGAACAAAACGTGATCCCTCTCCTAAATGTGTGTCAACCACAGACCTTATTTCGAGCTATTTTCCAAAATCCTATGGAGAATTTGCATTGGTTTTTGACGAAGGAACCGGAAGAAGTTTACATCCGGGTTTTAGGACGCATCACTGCGGTTCTCTATAGAGTGGTGCAGTGACGAGTCCTAAAACCCGGAAGTGAGTTAGCATTTTACCACTACCGGCTCCCTCGTTTCAGAGTCAATAGCCGCTTTCACACCAAGTACTTTGCCGTACTTAGTCCCCAGCACTTAGTTCCCCCAGAGCAGATCGCGTTCACACCGGAATAAGTCCCTGAGGGAAGATCACGCAAATGAAGCCGCTGACATCACTTCTTCTTCTTCTGCTTTGGGTTTACTGGCAGGCCGCAAACAACTTCACGGCGTATACTGCCACCCGAAGTCCCCGGCCGGAAGTCCCCGGAGTTGGGGACTGGCTTTAGTAGAAGCTGCTGGGACTCATGGGATTTTCTCTCTGAGGGCCTAAAATATTCTAAAAAATAATATTTGAAAACATTAAAAATAATTTGTTTAATGTTTTGTTTTTCAATATTTCTTTTCTTATATCCTTTACAAATATAACTTGATTTAATTGTATTTCAAATAACATTTCCAAAGAAATAAATCCTTCGAATCTGCCTGTTCAGTTTCTGTTTGAATGTGAAGGGTTAAATGAAAGAAGCTCCTTGAGCCGTCTCTGCGAGTTATGTGAAGACACAACCCAGTCTCACGGCATTTCGTGTTCACCAACACGATTTTTAATCTATTGATTCGTGTTCACCATCACGATTTGCCCCTTTTTTTCATGTTGCACAGTACGATTTTAAAAGCAATGTATTTCTACTGGTAACGTGTTTCGTGCCTGCAGGCTGCAGCACGTCTTTTTCTCCGGTCGGGTCGTGGAAGACCGGAAGCTGTGTGGTTCATAAAAACGTGTTCTTACTCAATATCAAGCCACAGTTATTGCTTTTATTTTAAATCGTATAATTTCGGACTTTTGTTGCCGTCTGTGAGGAAAATAAATGGGGCTCAGAGCCTCAGGATACTGAAATCTGTATTTTTAAAATCTTTTTTTCCTTCTAATTTGTTATTCTTTTCAAAATAACACACTGTTATTTACTCACCAATAACACACAATTATCCTTGCTTTTATTTATTGGTTTAATTCCATAATCTCGGGCTTTTTTGGCGTCCGTCAGGAACTGAATTTCAAAATAAATATAACCGGATACAGACATAGGCATTTCGAGCGATTACCCAAGATCCTCAGCTATGGTTTTAAGCTCGCTGATTGGATGTGTTAGCCGCAATGCATGCTGGGATTTGGTGTTTATATTATATGAAATCCAGAAAACATTTTAAAAGTATAAAATAATACTTAATTCCGAGTGCTCTTGCTTTTCTCTTTGAAAGTCATCACATAACGGCATTGTAATACACGGTTCGGCTGCATTACATATTACAGATCTGCCGTAGTTCTTTATTTAGAGAGCCCTGATCAGAAGACCTTTTGAAAAACTGGAAGAAATGGCGCCGAAACTGAATACTTGACGTGGATCATAAATATATCAACAATTAAACAACATCTTCAATTTCTCTTCACACAATACGTCTCCTTGCAGTATCAACACTAATTCGGCTGACTTTTACATTTGATCTAATTCATAGATAGGTTATATTTACACCATAACGGTGCACAGCTGAGAGAAAAGGACTGTAGTTTTCAAAGATATTACTGATTTTCTTTGAATGTAAGAATGTAAATACTGAGTCTGAAATGGTATAGCAATATGCTGTAAAATGATGTGAAAGCATGAATAAAACTATACATCTTCAGATGTTGTACATACACACTAATAATACAAAGTTATTATGGCTGTGTGCACCTTGTGTGCACCTCCTAGTGGTTAAAGCACGTTATTGAATTATTGTTTTTATGTGTTATATTTGATTAAAAAAATATTAAGAGTACATACTTTCATAGGGGGAAAGTATAAATATAGAAATATAGAATATAAAAAATCAAGAAGATACTATAAGTGATCTCTACAATAAAACAGTTTAGTGCAAGATGTACACAGATATTAATAGGAGGTGCAAAACAGAAACACAAATTAACCTTTATTTAAACATTAAATATTAAATATTAAGCCTGACAAAGTAATTAACGTCTAATATATTGCTTTCCTGCAATGTTAACTATGTTGAAGCACTTATTTTAACTGATATTATACACATTAATTATACTCTTATGTATATAGATAGAATAAGAAATGTGCAGAATATGACAGTTTAATGGTGGAGGTACACACATATTGATAGATGTCTTGTAATGCACTGTTGAGGAACCTGTGACCCAAGTTTTTCATTCATTGCATAACTACACCGTAGTTGTTTATGATATGTCAATAAACCTTTGAAAATTTTGAGAGGGATGTGCAAAATAGCTATAATATACAGTCTTTAATGAACTATTAGTAGAGAATAACGAGTAATGAATATACTTTATTACTTTTTTCCATTCATGTCAATTGCAGATACATGTTTAGTCTTCTCAAGTGTTACGAATGGATGAAGCAGGTAGGACTCAAATGCAGAATAACGAAAAGCGAGCTTTATTAAATAATAAAGCTGTGGCAAAAACAAGGCAGAATCCAAAATATCCAAAGCAGCACAAGGAACACAGACCGTGGAATGACATGGAGGGGAAACAATGAACCGACATGGAACACAGGGGAAGACTAGACTAAATACACAGAAGGGTAATCACAGAACAAGACACAGCTGGACAGGGGAGGAGAAACACAAGGACAACAGGTGAACACAATCGGGTAATCAGGGAGGGAAACAGACAGAAAGCAGACAGGCAGGAAACGGGGGTGAACACTTTACACAATAAGACAGGAAACCCAAAGACAAGAAAAACACCAACACAGACACAACTACAAACGTGACATAACCTGAGAATCGTGACATCAAGCACCAACTATCAAATATCTCTCCTGATTGTTGGCACTTGACAATCACCTCACCTGAATTTTACTCAGGTGTAACTAAAGTCTGATTTAAGGGTTGTTTATATTTCACATCATTAATCAGAATCTGCAAAGTAACTCAAATAAATGCAGTGGAGTAAAAATACCAGGTTAACCTCTGAATTGTCGTGGAGTAGAATTACAAAGTAGCAATGAGCTGTCATGTGGGTATATATTAATGCTATATATTAATGCTGCGCATTATGGACACAAGTGATTTCCACCCATTTATTAATTATATGTTTTACATTTGATAACACTAATGTGTTTAATAATGGCAACTTCTAATTGTGGGAAAAACGAAAACGTTCAGTCGAGACGTCCCATAGAACATTTTGCGAAACACAATAGCCAGCATGTGTAGTTCTGGAGGGGTGTTCGATTCCAGTTTTGGATAGTCTGGCGTGGTTTCGTTCCATTTCACACAGCTGTTTGACGCTCTGCGTAACCTTACGGGAACTGTAGTCCTAAATGATAGCTGGGGATTATGGGTAGTGTAGTGTCTTCAGCCATCCTAAACTCAGAAATGTTGACAATCGCAATGATGCTCGAAATGTCCCTTATAGGCCTACGTCTGTTTCCGGTTATTTTTATTTTGAAATTCAGTTCCTGACGGACGCCAAAAAAGCCCGAGATTATGGAATTAAACCAATAAATAAAAGCAAGGATAATTGTGTGTTATTGGTGAGTAAATAACAGTGTGTTATTTTGAAAAGAATAACAAATTAGAAGGAAAAAAATATTTAAAAACACAGATTTCAGTATCCTGAGGCTCTGAGCCCCATTTATTTTCTTCACAGACGGCAACAAAAGTCCGAAATTATACGATTTAAAATAAAAGCAATAACTGTGGCTTGATATTGAGTAAGAACATGTTTTTATGAACCACACAGCTTCCGGTCTTCCACGACCCGACCGGAGAAAAAGACGTGCTGCAGCCTGCAGGCACGAAACACGTTACCAGTAGAAATACATTGCTTTTAAAATCGTGCTGTGCCACACGAAAAAAAGGGGCAAATCGTGATGGTGAACACGAATCAATAGATGCCGTGAGACTGGGTTGGAAGACAGGAGCTGATTGGTGGTCGTGCTGTAAATTCACAGTGGGCCCGCTATAGAGTGGCGAAGTCACGCCCATCTACTTCCATGGGACCTTATTTCGGAAAAATGATGCATTGAAGTCAATGGAGAGAGAAAACTTATCTTTCGATCCCGTTTGAATTGTGCCATGAATTACACATATGATGTTTGTCAATCTTAAAAAATTATTTCCATGTCAAAAAAGTCACAGTTTGTTGTAAAACTGTTGATATATAAGACTATGAAAAATACGCAACTAGAAAGACTACAAATCCCAGAGTCGTGTAAGTGATGTCATAACTGTTTTCCTCCACTAAGAGATAGCTAAGATCAGCGCCATAAAATATAATCTATCTATATGGTGCTGGCTAAGATAAGATAACTTTATCAAGATGCCTGTGTGCTTAGTACCAGGTTGTTACCATACCAGCAATGGGTCTTGCTCGTTCTTTTGCTTCCCGTCTGATGAAAGGACCAGGAGTGGCTGGATCAAGTTAGCTACCTAGCTAGTAGCTAGCACGTTAGTTAGCATTAAAGCCGTGTCATTTTTATTAGCCTTAACATGAAGTAACATTAAGTAACCCAAAATGTTAAACAGTAAGAGTAGTAGTCATATTTCGTGAACCCTTTGAAGAGTACTGTCACCGGTGTGATCATTCTATAATACACAATTTAAGCCCGGGGGAGAAATGCTAACGCTACATTAGCATCTGCGATCTTTTCTACTTCATGCTATCTGCACAAATGGTTGACATTAAACATTAAAAAGACCAGGCAGTTCAGAGAGAATCAAAGGAAGGCAGGCAGCTTTGCATGACATTCTTCTGGACGTGTTTCATGGTGATAGTGAGGGTCGTCAATCGTTTTGTTTACAAGACAGTAGTGACGGTCATCTTGGTGACGTGTGTTGTTCTGCGAGACCAGAGATGTAGTTCATTCAGCGTTTCACACAAACAAATGTGTTACTTCACAGTTTTACGACACATTTTAATTTGTTTGACTTGCAAAATTACCTTGTAGATTGACAAACATCATATGTGTAATTCGTGGCACAATTCAAACGGGATCGAAAGATAATCTTTCTCTCTCCATTGACTTCAATACATAATTTTTCCAAAATAAGGTCCCATGGAGGTCCACCGGAAGGGGAGGGACTTCGCCACTCTATCGTAACTCAACGAGAGAGTAATGTCAAATGGCAGTACAATTGACCAATCATATCTTCCCTCTAAATGGGTGGGCTTTATTTTAGCGGACTTTATGACAAGTTCCGCCCGCTGTGAAGTTTGTACATGTGTATAGAGAGGCGAAGTCCCTCCCCTTCCGGGAGCCTCCATGGGACCCCGGAAGCGTAAAATTATACATTGAAGTCAATGGAGAGAGAACGGTTATCTTTTGATCCCGTTTGAATTGTGCCACGAATGACACATATGATGTTTGTCAATTTAAAAGAATATTTTGCAAGTCATGTGTCGTAAAACTGTGAAGTTACACATTTTTTTGTGTGAAACCGCTGAGTGAACTACAGGTCTCTGGTCTCGCACAATACGCGTCACCATCACAAAGACGGCCGTCACGTTAGCAAATTTCACCTGTTTCTTTCAGAATGAGAATAAAAGTATAAAACGAGGTGAACATCACTACAAGTCTGGACACGTTGAGAGCTGTACATACACGAAAGGGGAGTTAGTCGGTTCTGTAAGAGCAGCGGGACCGGCTTTACAAGATGTCGGTGAGTAATATGAGTGCAATGTGTAACGTTAATGTCAGCTAGCTAACATTAGCTAACAAGGTACACTAACGTGTTTTGTTTCAGGAACTAGTTTTCTCCTTAAGAACTTCGTGGTCTCTGTGTATGCTGTGGATAACATTAGTGTTCACAAGAACAAGGTACACTCCCGTGTTTTGTTTTAGTTGCTCTTCAGATTGAAGCGGCCAGTTTTATATCGACTATACTGTATGTGTGATCTCCTTTTACATCTCGTTGTGTCATTTGAGTTTATTTGCTGTGTGTAGATTCAAGGGTTTTGGTTATCTTGACAATTTGTTTGGTTATCCAGGCACAGCTGTGTGTGACTCCCTCTGGTACACTGATATGTGTTTTCCTAATGTAGAGAGCATTGATTAATTAATAAACTACACACTGAGTCTAGATCCTGACCAAATCCTTTTTTATTGTTGATCAAATGTTTTTCAAAAATGTATTCATACACATTTAGAAAAATACAATGTACAATCACAACCAGTACACCACAAATTACAAACAATACAGAAAAAACAAACAATAACAACAATCAGACAAAACTATGGAAAAATAACCCCTCCCACCCCCAGATCCGGACCATCCTTGTATTATTGCTCATTCAATCTATTATAGCATGCTAACAAACATGGTACTTACTTTATTTGTACAGATCTGCATGGGAGACGATGGCGCGATGCAGAGCGCTGTCTGTGATTGTGCACGGGGGATGTACAAATGCAGCCACGCTGCAGCATTGGCAATATGTGCCATGTGGCAGATCAGCTCCACAGATGTTGAGTGCCAGTGGAGGAAGACTGGCACTTCCAAAGTAGTCCAGCCGGTGTCTCAACTTTACCAACAGTGAGAGGAGACATACAACCCACTGGCCAGAGACTTCGCCAACTGTCAACTGGGGGGTTGTAAACGAGGCCGAAGGGGTGAAGGCTTTTGTGCAGGCCTATCGGGTGACAGTGTTCGAGTCTGGTCTCTTTGTGAGTGAGTCGGGTGCATCACCCCGATGGACTTGTGCAGCCTTCTGCCCTGCTGGAGGTGAAGTGTCCACACAGCCAGAGGAACATGACCATCGCGGAGGCAGTCCAGTTACCATCCTTCTGTCCGTGAGGAGGGTGGGTCATATATCACCCATACTGGCACCAGGTCCAAGGGCAGCTGCACATCACAGACCGGAGTCTCGGCTACTTTGTTGTGTGGACCAGAAGGAGGCGATCATCATCCTCATCCCCAAAGACCCTGCATGGCATGGAAATCTCCTCCTCCTGGAGAACTTCTACACCCAGCATATGCTCCCTGTGTTGGCCAGTAGAGAGGAGGACATTTAAATAAACATACTCTTAACACCCTGGGACTCTGCGTTGTGTTGCGTATGTGTGATGGGTGTTATGCAGAGGGGAGGAAAACAGGACACAGCAGATTGGGATTGTGGTGGAGACGCTGAGCAGTTATTTCATTGTTGCATGTAATTATTATTATACTGCGTGCTTCTTAGTTATTCCATCTTTTGCTGTAACATGGATCTGTATGTAACTCTTTATTTACTTGTCATCTACCACACTCCCTTCTACATCATACACCATCATTATACATGATGGTGTATATAGGATATATATATTTGTATACATATCTGTAAATTGTATAATTGTATTTAAACGTCTTTTTGATCTCTCTGTCTATAAACACAAACTGAGTAAGATTGACAATAAAGTGACTGAAAAATATATATATTCTTTATGAAAATAGTTGACTGTTGGAGAAATGAATCCAAATTAAACGTTGGACTGAACTACAACTTTAAATCTCTTTAAATCTCTACGGACTGTTTTTCAGTGGGATGGCAAGTTCCTATCTTTAAACATTTATTAGTTTTTTCTCAGAACAGATTTGATTTTCTGAAGTTAATTTAACTTTGCCGACCATGTCATTTCATTTCATTTCAAACCTTTATTTATACAGATAAAAACCCATTGAGATCATTGATCTCTTTTCCAAGGGAGACCTGCTCAAGTAGTTCCACATGAAACATAAAAGCATAAACAGAACAACAAAAGGACATCATACAGCATCATTTACATAACTATCCACATAAACAGGTACCAATAGCTTCTGATTGAGTAGCATCCAACCGAGCTTTAAAAACATTTAGTGGCACCAGATTCTTCAGTTTCCATTTAATTTGCAGACTATTCCAAGACAGAGGAGCTGCGCATCTAAAAGCTGTCTTCCCTAAGACAGTCCTAGCAGTTGGGACATTTAATAAAACCACAGCATTCGATCTCAGGCAGTAGCCACTTACACTTCTCTGTGAGATCAGGGAGCAGATGTAAGATGGAAGTTTCCCTAGCATGGCTTTGTATATAAACATGTACCAGTGACTGAGCCTCCGTACAGTTAGTGAAAGAAAACCAGCCCTTGCATACAGGGTACAGTGATGGGTTAATGCTTTACAGTTTGTCACACATCTCAGAGCGCTGTGATACGCAGCATCTAACTGGACCAGGCAATGGGCAGGTGCATTCATATAGACCAGATCCCCAGAGTCCAGCACAGGTCAAAAGGTCACAGAGCCTTTTCCTGGCCTCAAGCGAGAAACAGGACGTGTTCCTGTAGAAGAAACCTAGCCTAACCCTCAGCTTTTGAAGCAGGTTATTGACATGAAGTTTAAAAGAGAGACAATCATCAAGCCAGATACCAAGGTATTTGTAACAGGCAACAACTTCAAGTTTTGTTCCTTGCGTAGTTACAATATCTACAACAGGCTCTGGTGTCTTTTTAGCTTTTGAAAAGAGCATTACCTTGGTTTTATCCACATTTAAAAGAAGCTTTAGTTCAGAGAGCTGAGTCTGAATAGTGTTAAAAACAGCTTGTAATTTAACAACAGCCTCCTTAATGGTGGGACCTGCACAATACATCACGGTATCATCCGCATAAAAATGTAAAGTAGCTTCATCCACATTTTCACCTACGCTGTTAATATATATGGAGAATAAAAGTGGTCCTAAAACAGAACCTTGAGGAACACCATTAGAAATGTTTAACCACTCAGAAGACAGTCCATCAAAGTGAACACATTGGGACCTTTCAGAGAGGTAGTTCACAAACCACCCACTGCATTGCTGGATATGCCAATACTGAGTAGCCTCTGCTTTAAGATGAGATGATCGACGGTGTCAAACGCTTTGGAAAGGTCAATAAACAGAGCTGCACAACTCTGCTTATTACTTATTATCTAAAATACTAGTAATGTCATTCACCACTTTCATCGTGGCAGTGATGGTGCTGTGTTGCTTTCTGAAGCCTGACTGATGTTTAGACAGGATGTCATTTGTACATGTAAGGTCATTATTAAAAAGGTACAATCAATTTGTTTAGGGTTGACTAAAATAATGATAAACATTTCATTTGGATAATTTACGGACAGAATAAGAAACTCAATGATGCTGTACTCACCTGTTCCCTCACTTAAAAACAACCTTCTCCAAAAGCTAACAAGGAATATACCGAATACTTGTTTTAGAACTTTATTTTTATATAAATAGTTTGAGTGATCCATAATTGACAGAAGCTGGTGTTTACACTGACCTGTTACTCATATATTAATGTCTTTGTAACTTCTTTAAACCACTACCTCACTTATTTCTTTCATTTATCACGGTTCAGTAAACTAAGTGACACATGAACCAGTTTAATAATTATAATAACGTAGGATTGCAACTCTTTGAAACTGTAGGTGGCTCTTAAAAGAGCCGTTGTGTTTGGGTGTGCTGGTCTCAGGTCAGTCTAAGCCCTCTCTCGCAGATGCGGCGGGCCAGCTGGATGTCCTTGGGCATGATGGCGACCCTCTTTGCTTGGTTCATCTTACTGGGGGGCAGCTACATGGATGTCGGTGCCGTCCACAGTCATTGTGCAGTTGAAGGCAGAATGAAATTATTATTGACTCCGAATGAAGCACAACTTCATGTCATACAATACATTGACTTTATTTGTAATTGTGTAAAAACATATGAGCATTGGTTAGCAAGCAGGACCTGCAGGAACAGAGCACGGTGATGGATGGAGCTGGGAAGAGAGAAGAATAAAGAAAACAGATCCACTTTATTATCGGATATTAAAAATTCAATTTCAAAACAAGTTGCCGCTCCTACAGTTTTCTAGTGTGTAAAGTAGTGCTGTCAAAATTATCGCGTTAACGGCGGTAATTAATTTTTTGAATTAATTGCGTTAAAATATTTAACGCATTTAACGCATGTGCAGAATGGCCCGCCCCATACGTGCCACCAGTGGCAGCGCCAGGGTATGGCTGGGGTAGGCTACACCCATACCAAGAAAAGGCTTAGCCCCACCATGAAAAATGATGTTAAAGTAAGCAAAATAAAGTCTGGCAACTCGCGCGGAGTAAATTGCACAGACAGCAGTTAGTAAGACTGATTTCAGTAGCCACGGCTTTGAAAACTTTTGTCACGTAGTGATCGTCTTCTCAATAGAACATCTTTGATAACGGCGTGGTGTTGTTGCAGGAAGTCCCGACGGAGAATACTTTTGCTGTAGTACAGGGCAGAGCCATATAATAGTAATAATATGGCTCTGGTACAGGGGTGCACATAACTGGTACGCAGGTTATGTGCGTAATCTGAAATGCGTACTGTCACTTGTGTCACAAAGCGCATTTGCGTACCGACGTACTTGTGAAGCTTTTCCAGAAGGCGGTTCGATCACCGGACGACAGAGTCGGTCTCCGTGTGCACAGACAGGCTGCTGTTAACGTCGGTCTGTAACGGAACTGTGCCAAAACTACGCCAACCGGCTGCGGAGGGAGACTCCCCCCCTTCACTGGAGAACTGCGCTAAAACAGCTGATCGCAACGTTCACACTCCACTAGCCGCCCCCCCCCTCTGTCGACTTTCCTGAAGTACTCCCCCGTTGATAGAAATCAACACGTAATGAATTAAGACCCCACGGGTTGATGATTGATAGGTGTGTGGGTTGTCTTTCATTTTGAGATGCAGACAAATGTTATAATAAACATACATACTGTGTTAAATGGATATATCCGCCTGCTTTCATTTATCTTTCCATTCCCACAACAATATACATAAATAAATGGCATATTTTGGACATAGTTCGAATGGTGATTAATCATGATTAATTAATTTTTAAGCTGTGATTAATCTGATTACAAATTTTAATCGTTTGACAGCCCTAGTGTAAAGATGATTTCACTTGACCTATGCAAAATATCACACTCAATACATGTGTGTCTCTGGGGGGTGCATTGTGCCTTTGATGTATATAAATAATATACCATAACCAAATACTATTACGTACAGTGGAAATCAGGTTGCCAGAGCAGGTCAGTGTGCATGTTCCTCAGGGTCTCAGCAGTTACAGGTGAGGGAAAGGAAATAAAAGAGAAAAAGGTCAGTAACAACACTTTAAAGTAACAACACTTTGAATAATTATCTCTTCTAATAATGTTCTATCAGTAAGCACTCAACTACTGTCTTTCCAACAAACAGATTGACTCACTATCATCACAATGAAACACGTCCAGAAGAATGTCATGCAAAGCTGCCTGCCTGCCTTCGACTCTCCCTGAACTGCCTGATCTTTTAATGTTCAATGTTAACCATTTGAGCAGATAGCATTAAGTAGAAAAGATCGCAGATGCTAATGTGCCGTTAGCCTACCTCCCGCCCCCTTAGCACCTGGTGGAGGGGGCGATAGGCTCCTCTTCAAATGTTTCACAAAATACTTACCATCATGACTCCTCTTACTGTTTAACATGTTGGTTTACTTCATGTTAAGGCTAATACAAATGACGAGGCTAAGTAATGTGATGCTAACTAACGTGCTCGCTACTAGCTAGGTAGCTAACTTGACTATGTTCCATGCAAAACATGTATATTACCTGATATGTTTGGTCCAACGACTCCTGGTCCTTTCATCAGACGGGAAGCGATAGAACGAGCAAGTGGTATGATCACTTTTGTGATTCCAACCTGGTACAAAGCACACAGGCATCTTGTAAAAGTTCATTTATTGGAGCAATCTCTGGAGGGAATAAATCAGTTATAATTCCTTATATTTATTATAGCGCTTTTCCAGATGCTCAAAGCGCTTTAAAAATACACATTACACATATATCATACATGCAATGGTCATGTACTGTGGACAATACCCACAGGAGCAAGTGCAGGTGAAGTGTCTTGCCCAAGGACACAACGGCTTTACAGACGCAGCAGCGGCGGGTTTCACCCCTTGATCTGATGCTCATTGCACAGCGCACTGCGCCACACTTGCACTGCGTCCATCTTCACGCCTCGAGGTCATCGAGGCGCTTTTACAAGTACACATTAGTATCATACATGTACTGTCGACAATACCCACAGGAGCAAATCCGGGTGAAGTGTCTTGCCCAAGGACACAACGGCCTGACGCAGTGGCGGCAGGAGCGGGTTTCGACCTGGAGTTCCCCAGCACCCCCTTGATCTGATGATCGGATGCACAGACCACTGCGCCACCCGTCCCGTGATGAGATCTTCTTCTTCTTCTTCTTCTTTGCTTTAATTGCGAGTCGCAACCAGTCTTGGAGCATTATCGCCTATGACATCACTTACGCGAGCCAGAATGGGATTTGGGATTTGTAGTCTTTCTAGTTGCGTATTTTTCATAGTCTTATATCTCAACCGTTTTACGACAAACTGTGACTTTTTTTTACATGGAAATGATTGTTTAAGATTGACAAACATCATATGTGTCATTCGTGGCACAATTCAAACGGGATCAAAAGATACGTTTTCTCTCTCCATTGAATTCAATGTATAATGTTTCGCTTCCGGGGTCCCATGGGCCGGAAGTAGATGGGCGTGACTTCGCCTCTCTATAAAGAGGTGCAGTGACACGTCCTAAAACACGGAAGTAAGCTGCGCTCGGATTCCCTCGACACAAAAGCAATGGGACTTCCCCTTAGGATTTTGGAAAATAGCTCGAAATAAGGTCTGTGCAGGGGCGGTTCTAGACCAATTTGAGTGGGGGGGGCCACTGGGGGGTCAGTTATTTTCTGAGGGGCGCACAATAGATGCAGGACGAAAAAGAGAACTGGCCAGTACGAAGTAATTGCGCATAAGAAAACAATGCAATACAGTTATTGGTATTTGTTTCAGTACACTTATTTATTTCAAGCACACCCAGATTGCTCAGTCTCTCATCAGTGATGGTGGATCTGAGAAAATGTTTGACCAGCTTCAATGTAGAAAAACTACGCTCACAGGAAGCAGAACTGACTGGGATTGCGACTGCTATTGTGCAGAGTCTGAAGAGCTCAAAAACACTTCTTTATAAGGCTCAATGAACCGAACAAGCTCCACTGTACTATCAGGTCTCTGCATCCCAGTCTTTATGTTCCTATCATTCTGCTGAACTGATGGAGCTCATGCCCCAAGTCCTCAATATTTGCATCATACAACTGAGCAAATGAAAACAGAGTTGTCTCCTTCAGAAAGGCATCACTGTTGGGGTTAAGAGCTTGGATGCTATTCATCACGTCACAGTTTGTGTTTGAGAACCGTCTATTAAGCTCATTGAGCATCTGATCAATGACAGGGAGAAGAAGGCTGTACGAAGCCCGTGTTTATCTTGTTCTGTCTCCCTCTGTCTCTCTCTGTCCAACAGTAGTCAGTACGAAGCTTTCAGCAGGTTTAGAGCTCAGTCGTTTTGTCGTTTTGCTGCTGGCTGTATCGCAGTATCACATTGCTCAGAAATGTTCAACACTTCATCCCACAAGTTATAAAAAAATGACTCCTGTCTGAAGTCATTCAATGTCTGAACTAAAGATCCAACAAAATCCACAGCCTTTGAAAGGTCAAGGGATGAAGACTGTAACACGTCAGAGAGAAATGCTGTTTCTGCAAACACTTTACGGAGTGTTACAAGATGCACAATGAATTCTAGATGGCTCTGTGCCAGCAGACCACGTGCCTCAACAGATCTCTCACCATTGCGTTCTTGGGCTATGTCTTGCAGTACTCGCTTGAGGGCCGGTAATCTATCCATTATGTTACGGAGAGATATAAATCTGCATGCCCATCTAGTGTCGCTCAATCGCTGGAGTCCTCTTGGGGCACCTTCGTACATCTCTCTTTGGATATCTAGCCATTTGGGGCGGACTTACAACCCAGATGTGAAGACGTATAGCTGTTCTCGTAAGGAGAAGAACTGCCCTGCTTCTGGGACAGCTTTGACTGTATCTACTAAAACTAGATTTAGACAGTGAGCATTGCAATGAACATAAAAAGCATATTCAGCTTGCTCTCTGATTCTCGTCTGGACCCTGAGTGCTTACCGCTCATGACAGCAGCACCATCGCATGCTTGGCCTACAAGGTTGTTTTTGTATTCCAGACCGTTACTTTCCAATATGTGAATTATTTTTCAGTAAGCCCTGCTGCATCTCCTCTCTGCAGACTCAACATGGAGATGTTATGTGCTATCTCCTGGATAGCACCATTGAAGTAGTACCTGACTACAAGAGGAATCTGTTCTTTTTTTTAACATCTTTTGTTTCATCGGCCATGATGCTAAAGACTTCACTGTGTTTCACTTCCTCTGTTATTTCAGATCGAACCATGTCTGCACGACAACCCAGAACTTCATTCTGAATGGTTTTGCTTGTGTACTTTGCATTATGAATGGAAGTCAACCTTTTTTCAACAGCTTTGTCATGGTTAGCAATTGTCTTTAGAATGGTGATGAAGTTCCCTTTATTATCTGAGCCTGCAGACTCATTGTGTCCTCGTTGAGCAATGTTTTGTGTCGCAGTAAGTAGCAGCACTTCGGCTATGGTTTTTATATATTCCCGATTTTCTTGAACCAGTTCCTTATGTTCTTTGTTAAGTACATTTGCTACTGTTGCATTGGATGTCACAGCTCTCTGGTAGTCTTTCCATGCCATCATTGCGTGCGTGTGCCGCTCAGATTTTGGCATGGATTGCAAATCCCCACTCTTTGTATGTTGCCTTCTTCCAGTTTTTGAAACCTGAAGGTGAATCAAATACAGTGTCTGTGCTATTCGGAGGGCTAAAATGTCTGCAGGCGTAGCAATGAGCAGAGTCTGACATTTTGGAGTACTCAAGCCAGGGGTGAATCTTGTACCAGTCAGCCTTGAAACTGCTTCTCCGGTCGCCCATCCAGGTCCTTGGAAACCATTTAGGGTGTGGTTGCATTGGTGGCTCCTCTTTGCACTTGCTGATATCTGTGGAGAAAGATAACGCAAATAAATGTATTATTATTATTATAATTGAAACAGATCATTATAAATGCACATTTACCAGAGCAATGAACAACCACAAATTAGATATCTATATTAATAGATTTATGACACGAAGCTGCTTTCTCCCTGTTATATTTGGTTAAGCCAGACAACAGGCTTTGGGATAAGATAAGGGCTTGCCCGGACTCAAACAATCTTGGCTGCCAACAATAAATATAATAATATTAATAAATAAATATAAATAAACTATGAAGAAACAGAAAAATAATTGTAATAATGTGCATATATATTTATATATGTATCTATTTATTACACTTTTTTTTTGTTTTATAATAAAAAAGAGGGAGAAAATAAGTATATCTATATTATGAAGTACATCATGTATAAATACAACTCCATATGAATACATAACATGTAACTGACACTGTAATCCCCCTGCCTGCCACCCTTCATGTTACTGTCCTGTCCTATTTGTGATGTGTGTGAGTCATGTCCTCCGTATGTTTTTGTCTTTGAAAATGTTTAACAAAATATAAATGTTAAAAAAAAATGAATTAGTATCACACACACTCATTTGATCTGTAACTAAGATTAAAGCAGGCACATTTGTTTTTCAAAATCACAAACCTGATGTTCCAGTACTTGTGGATCTATCCTCTGTCTCACTCTTGATTTCATCCTCAGCCTCACTCTGTGACTCCCCATCTTTCTCTGCCTGCTCTGAACCTTCAATTTCCAGATCAGTCTCTCCTGAAAAGTCCTCCGGCTCTGTCTCTGTGGCAATCTGCACTTCCTGCTGTGTGTTACTGTCTGCTTCATCATTTTTTTTTGGGGGGCTTCATTTTGAAACTATAGAGCAAACACAAAGGAGGAGGA
The DNA here is from genome assembly GCA_036324595.1 of Champsocephalus gunnari. Taxonomy (NCBI): domain Eukaryota; kingdom Metazoa; phylum Chordata; class Actinopteri; order Perciformes; family Channichthyidae; genus Champsocephalus; species Champsocephalus gunnari. Next base: position 46,986,389 of record CM070429.1, on the reverse strand, counting down.
CAACAATTCACCAACGCAGAATATAAATGTATAACCGCTAGATATATTTCACAACTATATAGCTAGGGTGACCAGGTGTCCCACTTAAAATAGAAGGAAATGGCGGGATGGTGGTGTAAAATGGAGCCTGGGACAAAGAAAATGCAGCCACAACAAAGCCTGGGAAGGTACTTATTATTGGGTAAAACTGGTGGATGGAGATTCCACCCAGAGCGTGTTCTGGTGCGGTTCGCTGACAGCCGGCACCCCCCTTTATTATTTATTTATTTTAAACGGCATAATTTAAGGCGCTGACATGTCATGTCATGTGACAGATGATGAAAGCAAACGGTTTGCTGTCGCTGATTACTTTGCACACTACATTAACTAACGTTAGTCAACAACAACACTTACTGACCTAAAGTCTTACCTTGTAACAATTACACGGATATAATAGTTTAACTCACCTTCAATTATCGTGGTGGTGGTCTCTGGAAACGTAGGTTTCAATCAGTCTTTCACTCTTTCTTGGATGCACAACAGCCTCTGATGATCCGAGATGAAAAGTGTTTATTTTTCGCGCGCTTCAGCCGCACAGTGAAAGCGAGTGCACCGCTCTAATGGGTCCTGAGTGCACCGCTCTAATGGGTCCGACTAGAATGACGAATAACGTTAGTTCCGCCTATTCCGCAATTCAATAAATCGTGTAATAAATCATAATTTTTTTCTTTTCACTTTTCATTGTTAGGGGGGCCACATGGGGGTCAGAGGTCAGTGTTAGGGGGGCACTGGCCCCCCCTGCCCCCCCTAGAACCGCCCCTGGGTCTGTGGAAAACGAACCTGTTAGATAAATGCACGTTTTGTTCAGCCGGATAATATCCACATTACTTCCAAAATGTAATACAGTACATATTACTTATTACTGTCTTTTTTAAGTAATACGTTACATTACAATATTACTGTCTCTGAAATGTAATGACTTACACTACTTTTTTATTTACTTTACCAAAATAACCTCAAAAGAATGGCTAGTTATTTGAAATGCTGAAATGTAGTTTAGTGCAGCTCATTGTACATCCAGTGAAGGGCGATGTGGTTTAGCATAACAACTGTGTAGGCCCTTAAGGCTACGAACAACTTGTATTACACGGCTTAGTTGAATACTCGATTCTGAATGTAAATTATTAACGTGTGACACGTTGTTAATACAGTAGTACACGGTCATGGACTCTAATGAAGGTTGCTAAGGAGGATCCAGAAAGAGAAAGGAAAAGAGGTTAAAAGACGGAGTGCTGGATGTCAGATAAATCACCAGAAGAAGGCAGACAGGAAGTAAACACTAACAGGACACGGAATGGGCTCTGTAGTGTGTTTAGTATGTGGCCGTGTAATAAGCGGGATAATGTGCAGCGAGGCGGTCATTATGAAGGGTAAACACAAGGCTTACTAATCTACCCGCACAATTTTTCTCTGGTGTCGGAATGTCTCGCAATGTTAGTGAATTCTTAAAAAACAAAACACCATTTAATTCCGGGTTAAAATGTGTTGTAACTGTGTTACTGAGAATTGTAACGGGTAGTATATTCAGGAGCTCCAACAAGCCGTTTAGGACAGAGAGTGAATACTATACAGAGGAGGCTGTATGATAAACATGTCATTTTGGAACATTGAACAATGTAAATCTATTCTAGTAGAGCTCAACAATGGAATTATGATCAGTAGAAATGGCCAAGTCCTGGGACCGTTAAACATTATGTATGATTAATTTTCAGAAAATAATTGTTTCGATATCTTACCTCATCGGATGCGGAAAGCCTATAATGATTGATGACAACTCCTAAAGTTCTATATTTATGAATAATAAAAAGCCTAATACTCTTTGTAATGTTTACTTTAGAAACGGACACAGATCTTCCGCTCTGAACGGCTCCCCTGGAAACTAACTTAGTGGATATCCACAAGCTGCTTCATTTCCAGGCACAGGAAGAAACCAGGCCCAGCGCCCTCCTCCATGTTTTCGTGCGCAGGGGGGAGGAGGAGTTGGTGAGGTGGAGAAGGAGGGGTGAGGGTGGGGGAGCGTGCGCCCTCCGCAGACAGTCAAGGCAAAAGACACACGGCTCATCCGCTCGCCTCCCCATTGACGTCAGTCCGGTATCACATGCACGAGCAGGGACCAATCGGCGCGGCGCAACTGGAGAGTGCTGGCTCCTTTACACCAAGATAGGGGAAAGACTGAATAAAAGGAAATCGTGCCAGTGAGCCTGTAATGACCACAAACCCCCCGGATGAGCCCTGAGCCGCCGCCATTGGATATTTCCTCACGTTTCTCTTCATTCCCATGTGTTCCTCGCGGTGGATGATTGTGTTTGGCCCTGGGTCGGACGGAATGGATAAGGCCATGGCCCTAACATAGCCTACTGAATAGCTCGTCGGTGGTGGGGGGTGGAGGCGAGACGCGCACAGTGGAGACAATTTATGGGGCATTGTGCGGGAGGAAAATGGTGGATTATTTACACTGTATCATAAAAACCTTCCCCCGGCTGGAGATCCGGACATAGGACGCTGCCTGCGGCATTCTGCGCCTGTCTGCCGCGAATACAGACCCCAGGTCGGTAGGTACCCCCCTCCAGCTCGATCCCAGCGTCCTTATCCATTTCTATTGGATATATACACGGAAGGATTCTTGTATCGTTTCGACGAGTTCACCCCTCCCCCCTGAGAGGAACATTTGGAAACAATAAACTGTTGGATTATTAAACTATGGATTTCAACAGCGGCGGCGGGGGGGGTGCTAACGATCTGCACAACAACCAGTTCTACCAGTGCGAGGAGAACAAGCCTCTGCTGGGGGAGATGTCGGAGGGGAACAACAACAGCAAGCCGAGCGCGGGGCTGGGCAAGAGGACCCTGCTCCACTGCAGCAGCAGCTGCATGCGCTACAAGCTGCTGCACGAGGGGGACATCCAGGTGTGCGTGGTCAAACACCCCCGCACCTTCCTCAGCAAGATCCTCACCTCCAAGTTCCTGCGGAGATGGGAGCCGCACCACCTCGCGCTCACAGACAGCAGCCTGTCGTCCGCCACCGTGAGTTGCTCTTCGCCAACTGTGTGTGTGTGTGTGTGTGTGTGTGTGTGTGTGTGTGTGTGTGTGTGTGTGTGTGAGACTATATTATGCTGTTACACATTCCAAAGGAAATGTCGGTGTTTGTCTTCTCTTGCCTGGACGCAGCCTGGCACCGAGATCACGCACACTGTTGTTGACGCAATTTAGCGGAAGGCAGCGGTGCGCGCCCCCCCCATCCCCGCACAACACATGTTTTCTTGGCTGTGACCAGTCGACACGTGTATGGAGGTTCCTGAAGTGTTGGCGTGTATGTGTGGGTGTTTTTGTATAGGCCATTGAGTAATAAAACAAACACAATCCAGTGTATAGACCCTGGGGGGACCCAGCAGGGGGTCGAAGGGTCCTGGTCTGTGATCTGAGCCCCGTGACAGCTCCTGCTCCAGAACCACCTGTGGGCATGTGCTGCTTCCTGGCTGTCGGAGGGAGGGGATGCTCTGATAAAGTTTCAATGATAACAAAAGATAGATATGTTAATCAGTGGTTGAGTAATAATTACAATCGAGGATATACTTTGTTGGCAATCCAAACTTCAGCAGAACCAAAACATCACACAAATGTATCATTATTTCTCTTAAACATAGGATGTACATTTTTTACTTTTCCGACTATATCTATGTTATTTTTGGTCGAGTTGAGTTTTTACATTATAACACATATTTCCAACACATTGCAAACCCAGGGAAAGTGGTCAATGCAGTCATCTTCACAAGTCTCCTACATGGTGCCGTTGATCCACGATGTCTGCCACGAGCTGTCACACACTGGTCCGTATCAAGTTTCAGACACCAGTTCTCTTGACGCATTCGAGATGTTTATGTATTTGAACGAGATGAAGGATTGAACTCAGTCTGAGGTGGAGAAACAGGTTAGCAGGAGCAGCTCTGATATTACAGCCCTGCTTTGTTCACCGTGTGTTTCTCCCGTGGATCGTCCATGGCTCCGGAGCGATGCCCACTGAAGGAATCCTCACCGAGAGAAGCTAACTACGAAGAGACAACAATGTTTTGATGTATGGACCCTTAGTGCCTACACATGTGATATTGAGTCTTTATACATGATCTTTATTTTCCATCCTATAACTTTAACACAATAACTATATGCACGCACCAGCCAAGAGCAAGAATACACAACGTGTACTTATTAATCACAAAGAGTCATATCTCTGTAACCAGCTGTACTTTTGGGTAGTTCCGTTGAATAATGCCAACATCATAAAAGCCTTTATTTCCCCTTCTGTTATTGTCAGCGCCTCAGACACTTCAGAGCCAGCCCGTGTTCCATCAGCATACTGACGGTCTGTTGTTGTCAGCGCCTCAGACACTTCAGAGCCAGCCCGTGTTCCATCAGCATACTGACGGTCTGTTGTTGTCAGCGCCTCAGACACTTCAGAGCCAGCCCGTGTTCCATCAGCATACTGACGGTCTGTTATTGTCAGCGCCTCAGACACTTCAGAGCCAGCCCGTGTTCCATCAGCATACTGACGGTCTGTTGTTGTCAGCGCCTCAGACACTTCAGAGCCAGCCCGTGTTCCATCAGCATACTGACGGTCTGTTGTTGTCAGCGCCTCAGACACTTCAGAGCCAGCCCGTGTTCCATCAGCATACTGACGGTCTGTTGTTGTCAGCGCCTCAGACACTTCCCTCAGAGCCAGCCCGTGTTCCATCAGCATACTGACGGTCTGTTGTTGTCAGCGCCTCAGACACTTCAGAGCCAGCCCCGTGTTCCATCAGCATACTGACGGTCTGTTGTTGTCAGCGCCTCAGACACTTCAGAGCCAGCCCGTGTTCCATCAGCATACTGACGGTCTGTTGTTGTCAGCGCCTCAGACACTTCCCTCAGAGCCAGCCCGTGTTCCATCAGCATACTGACGGTCTGTTGTTGTCAGCGCCTCAGACACTTCAGAGCCAGCCCGTGTTCCATCAGCATACTGACGGTCTGTTGTTGTCAGCGCCTCAGACACTTCAGAGCCAGCCCGTGTTCCATCAGCATACTGACGGTCTGTTGTTGTCAGCGCCTCAGACACTTCAGAGCCAGCCCGTGTTCCATCAGCATACTGACGGTCTGTTGTTGTCAGCGCCTCAGACACTTCCCTCAGAGCCAGCCCGTGTTCCATCAGCATACTGACGGTCTGTTGTTGTCAGCGCCTCAGACACTTCAGAGCCAGCCCCGTGTTCCATCAGCATACTGACGGTCTGTTGTTGTCAGCGCCTCAGACACTTCAGAGCCAGCCCGTGTTCCATCAGCATACTGACGGTCTGTTGTTGTCAGCGCCTCAGACACTTCCCTCAGAGCCAGCCCGTGTTCCATCAGCATACTGACGGTCTGTTGTTGTCAGCGCCTCAGACACTTCAGAGCCAGCCCGTGTTCCATCAGCATACTGACGGTCTGTTGTTGTCAGCGCCTCAGACACTTCAGAGCCAGCCCGTGTTCCATCAGCATACTGACGGTCTGTTGTTGTCAGCGCCTCAGACACTTCAGAGCCAGCCCGTGTTCCATCAGCATACTGACGGTCTGTTGTTGTCAGCGCCTCAGACACTTCAGAGCCAGCCCGTGTTCCATCAGCATACTGACGGTCTGTTGTTGTCAGCGCCTCAGACACTTCAGAGCCAGCCCGTGTTCCATCAGCATACTGACTGACGGTCTGTTGTTGTCAGCGCCTCAGACACTTCAGAGCCAGCCCGTGTTCCATCAGCATACTGACGGTCTGTTGTTGTCAGCGCCTCAGACACTTCAGAGCCAGCCCGTGTTCCATCAGCATACTGACGGTCTGTTGTTGTCAGCGCCTCAGACACTTCAGAGCCAGCCCGTGTTCCATCAGCATACTGACGGTCTGTTGTTGTCAGCGCCTCAGACACTTCAGAGCCAGCCCGTGTTCCATCAGCATACTGACGGTCTGTTGTTGTCAGCGCCTCAGACACTTCCCTCAGAGCCAGCCCGTGTTCCATCAGCATACTGACGGTCTGTTGTTGTCAGCGCCTCAGACACTTCCCTCAGAGCCAGCCCGTGTTCCATCAGCATACTGCCGGTGCAGCTGGAGTGTGCTCGTCACACCAGGTTGGGCTCAGGCTTACGGCAGTGGGCAATGTCTCGGAGACCTTACTTATGGCAGAAGGACGTGTGGATGTTCTTTTCTGTAGACTGGACAGATGTATTGTAGTAGAAGCAGTCGCTCATTGGCTCCTGTGCCTCACGTTAGCATACAGTGGCTTTGAATGAAAACACTTCCTGTTGATAACACACACCGAGCTCAGTGTCACGCTGGCTCTCTGCACCCCATCAGAGCTGATCACGGAATCGGATACTATAGGTACTACAACTATAGTATCTATATAGTAACTATAGTAACTAGGGATGCACGATATTGGCTTTTTGAAACCGATACCGATAACTTCCTGCTTCTCAAGACCGATAACCGATATAAAAAAAAATTACGCCACTAATTATTTTAACGCGATTAACACATGTGTATTTTTTTTCCTCGGCCGCCCCGTAGTTTCAGAGCGCATCGAGTTTAAAATACCATCTACAAGCTGATGCTGACAGCCCCGCTCCTGCCGCCCGCTTGTGGCAGACCACACTTCCACGCTCACCGGCAGGCACCGACTGGCCATCGGGAGGACCGGGAGGGTGTGTGTGGCACGAGCGAGAGAGAGACCTTACGTGCATTGTTGTTGTTAGCATCTGGTGCTAGCTAGCAGCGCTAACGGATAGAAGGAGCTGTTTAAATGAAAACAGAGGAGCGACATTTCGCCACCACTGCGCCGAGCACTTGACTTTATGCAGGAAGCAGACAGTGGGACATTGGAGGAGAAGTCAGCACACTCGGCTCGGATAGTGGGCAACATGATTGCAGCGTCCAGGCAGCTCCCGTTCGAGCATATGCCTTGAGTTGCACATAGCTCCAGCGCGCACACACACACACACACACACTTTGTGTTGTATTATTGTCTTCGTACGCTTTTAACACACCATCGTAGCGATGGCGATGTTTCAGGTGACTGATCAGGTTCGAAGTATTAGGGAGCGCTGGATTTGTGAAGAACTCCCCTCTTCCTAAACCACTAACACCACAGTACTGGCAAAACGGGAGGAGCCGAGTGAAAAACAAGCGCCCCTCATCCCAATCCACCCACACCGCAGTATTTTTCTTTTTTTTTACCCAAAAAATATATTGTATATTATCGGGGCTATTAATACTGGTATCGGGTTTATCGGGATGACGTCATAATTCCTAATATGGGACCGATAATTATCGTGCATCCCTAATAGTAACTATAGTCTACTGCATGTAAATATTTTTGTATAATTATTTATGATTGAACGCTTTAATGTTACCATCTGACCTTAGAACCTAGGATAGCAGATTTATTTATTTATTTTAGCTCTGATTGTGATCTCTACCAATTTTTGAAATAAATATGATATGCGCTATTTATGTGCTAAACACTCCACTACTGCAGCTGCTATGTTCTCACTGCGCCGTTTGTTGTCCAGGCCTTAGCATGGAGTATACAGCGACTTTCAGAGCACTAACGTCGTAGACAGCTACACATTGAGCTGTAGCACATCTCTGCAGAAGAGGAGCTGCAGATGGAGATGTAAGTGTATCATCCCGTCACATTGTGTTTCCATCTATACATTGTCCAAAGCATGACAGCACAACACATGCTGTTGTGTTATTGTGACACGAGGGGCTTTACATGTTGCTCTTCATCAATACACAAGGTGTACTCATTTCTGTTGACAGTTGTCAACAACATTTACAGAGATTTCTCTATCTGTATTTCTTTGTGCCTTTATCTGATATACAGCCAAAGCTAGAAAGAAAGATAGATCCCTCTGCCAGGGACACTTATTATAAATCATTTTGACCAAAGCATACAGCAACCATTTTGTGAGGAAAACATGACACCAAAAGCAGCCTTGTGTATGGCCTGATGACTGATAAGAAGAGCAACTACTGGATGGCCTTCCACAGATCGGAGGCAAGTAGGCAGCATTGACTTGCTCGCCATTGGCCGTACATCTACTGCAGGGGTGTCCAAACTACAGCCCGGGGGCCAACTGTGGCCCGTGGTCCATTTTAAATGGGCCCTAAGCTCATTTCTAAAAGTATAATGGAATATGGCCCACACATGACACTTGTCTTGTACCACTTAACTATGTTCAAATATATTACACAGAATGTGTGTGTTATTAAGCCTGATTTTCAAAGAAATTCAGTCAATTAAAGTTGAAAAGATTTTCTAACAAATATTAGTTGATAAGAGAATAACTTATTTGCATAACCAGCTTCAAATATACCCTCATATTTCCCTTTACAATCTGAGGCTTCTGTTTTAAGGGACGAGCTACAACACGGTTTGTAACTAAAACACGGTTTGTAACTAAATATAAAACCCTATGGAGAGCTGTGATGGAGGCAGTTTTTATAAAAGCATATTCAAGTATCAAGCAATTTATGAGGCAATTTAGCTCACCTCAGTGAGTGGCCCAGCCCTTCGTACGTTTGTTTGACATCCAAAGACGTCCATTGAAATAACTTGTTGCTTTTATTCTCTGATCACATTTCCTGATGTGGTTTTAACAGATGTGCCTTAAGCTCCACTACATATAAGTGATTCTTTATTGATTGTGGTTGCAGTGGGAAACAGTTGCAGCACTCAGGCACAGGCAGGAAGTCTATTTCGACATCTCTTCAGTCAAAATACATGAACGGTGTATTGCAGTTTTAACCTCAAATACTCATTACTGGGGTGTTGTATTGCCAGCTCACTTATCATTAGGACAATGAAGGGTCATTTCATTTGAAATGGGAAGATCTACTTTTGAAGATGATCTACTTACATTTGATTCAATTGGCTAATAGACAGTGTTACTAGCTGCTAATTATTACAAACTGGATTGTTGTATTATTAACTTTGTGTTTTATCAGTAGAAATAAAAAGCTCAATACTATAATGGCGCATTTCCACTACAGCGCGGTTTAAGCGTGCCGTGCCTGGCCCGTTTTTGGTTGCGTTTCCACTTGGCGTAGTTCCGGCTAGCGGGTACTATTTCACAGTTTTTCTGGCCCCATAAAATCCAGGTTCTTAGCGGGCCAACAACCAGGCTGAGTCGGGCTGAGCATGCTAAACTAGAGAGAGAATTGCTGGCAAGGGGGCTACAACTACAACAAGATGAACATATTTGACCGTGATTTAATTGTAATACACGTTTCTAAATGATGCCGAAGTAACAACATACTGAGACCGGTTATTAAAAACCATGAATTAACGCTTTGAGTCTGCAGACAGACGGCAGAGAAAACCCTTTTTAAAATGCGTGTTTTCTGAATGGAGATCGGCTAAGCTAACGCAGTATATGCTCCGACCGTCCACACTCACAACAACGGCCTACAGACATAAATAAACCAGCGACTGTATTCGCCATGACACAGGCAGTCTGTGGTTTGTACTTGTTTCACTTCTGTCTAGTTTCTGAACAGATATGAGGAGCTGTGAGCTCTGAGTGCTAACAGCTAACGGCTGATGTTCTGTTTTTGGGTAATGTATTAAAATAAAGTTCCAACTCATTATTATGAGTTAGTGTTTCCCCTATATACAAATAGTGGCGGCACACTGAGTTTGGTAAAGCTTGGTAAATCTGCCATAGACAGATCTGTCTATGGCAGACCTGTAGCTCTTTAATATAGCAAGATGTTTAGTGCATTCAACTTGAAGTGGGGAGTCTGATTTCTGAATCAGAAAGTCAGAGGATCAGTGCATTAACAGAAATCTAATGAAGATTATTAGCCCTTGTCTCAATTAATACGTTAACAGAACTAAACACAGAAAGACAAAAATAATCTAAGACAACTTTGTCACTGCACAAAAAAGTGCATTTTAACATTATCTGGAATTTGCAGATTTGTCCAATATTAATATTGGTGTCAAATGATTGGGGTGTGTTTGAGCATAAAGTACCTTGCACACAAGTTTGACTAAAATCACACTTCACCAGGAGTTTTATTAATAGCTTTGCTTCTATGTTTCTTCCCATGCTACATTGTTCATATGGTGTCTGCCTTCAAAGACATTACTATATAGTCCTTTTTAACCAGTTGAGCCCTGAGCCTGTTTTCCAGGTCTCAGGCTCCAAAATGACATTCCCAGAACAAATGACCATAACTTCACTTCTAAAAGGGGAACATTAATAATCTTTTTTCTCAAAGCAATGATAAACCTGTGAGTTGGATGTAGAAGAGTCAATATAGATTGTTTTTATTTTAAAGTAAATTCAGATTGAACGTAGTAAAAAAAGTGTAAATGATTGTGTCCGTCCAAAAAGACAACACATTACTTATAGTGAAAACCACCCTTGAATGATGGGATGGTAGACTAAAAGCTTTAGGAATCAAAACTATAACATATAATAAGTACACTGTATCAAGATTGATTCAAAACAAGTGACATTTAACCTTTTTAGAGAGGTTTAGCAAAAAAAAACACTTCTGGGGTAATTTGGGTGGACCTATCTCTGGCCCCCCTTGGTTGATTTTGATGATCTCTTTTTAACCGCTAGAGCCAATGGAATCGAGGGAAAGTTCCACATACACACATACGTTAACAAATAAGGAGTGAGAGTGACACGTAGCAAAAACCGGAAGCTGCGCTACTGTCTGGTGGCTACCATTACGGCCCGTCCACACAGCGGCGTGCGTTGACGCTTCCCCATTCACTTTGAATGGGGTGACGTCACTTTTAGCCGAAATGCATCGTGGGAAGCGACGCGGAGCGTAGCTGGCGTGGCTCGCTGCAAAAGTTGAGCAATGTTCAACTTTTGACGCCTCGGCGAGGCGTCAGCCAATCGAATCATATGCCAGTACAAGCTCTAGCCAATCAAACCGCTGCTTGTGTGTCAGGGGCGGGAGATTCATGTGATTGGTTGTTGGTCGAGTTTCAGACACGCCCGCCGGCAAGCGTCAGCGCACGCCGCTGTGTGGACGGGCCGCTAGCAGCTAATATTTATTCTCCGATATTTGCATAAAAATTGAATTATGGATTATCAAAAAAAAATTCAAAGTGACAGACACATTGGATTAACCTATGGATTAACCTTCAGCCGCGTTTTTTCTCGTTTTAATGCCATTGAACGCAACTTTTGATCAGAATAACAGCTAACGGTGAGCATATCTCCGTGTTTTGCTACCTAAAGCTACGTTGTGTGTTGTCTGTATTTGTTTCCCCTGTCGCGAGATGACATGATTTGACATGATAATGAGGAAAAAAGGCCTCCGACAATGCAGATAATTTTTTTATCATATCAATTTTAAGATGGGAGTTAAGGCTTAATATTTGGGAGCATAGTGTCCCTTGCCCCCTTTCAGGAGCCACACTGGATTAGCTTTGATCTGAAATCTTTGTATATAAAAAGCTTGTTAGCTGGCTGTCCATCTCATAATGTTCACATAGGAACTAGCTTTCAATAGGAAATATCAATCAGAAGAATTATAATTTCATGCAAAAATCTCTCACAAAAAGAGGTTGCACATTTAAATGCAGGTGTTGTTATGGCAACGTCAGTGGCCAAACAGCCACATTTACTGCTGCAAAAACATGCTATCAACACGTAAAGCAGTGGCAACTATGCCACCATTTCAGCTGACTTTTTCTCAGAAATACTGTCACATAACATCCATATATTTCAGTGCTAGGTTGATGCTAAGCTAAGCTAACTATGAAACACTTTAACTGACAGGACTCCGGATCAACTGTGTACTGTAAGGTAGCTTCTAGCTTCATGTCGAACAGTAAGTCAACCTTTCCCAGAGAGCTTTCTTTGAAATCACCAGGTAACGCTAAAAAACATTACATTTAGATTGTATGGCAAAGTGTTTATTTAATATATCTGGCTAGCTATAGCTACTTGCTAACGGTTTAGCTTACCCCCGCGATTCAAAGTAACGTCAACGTAGCTGTAATTTATGCTTTGCTTACATGTTCGCATAACTTGGAAGTTTACTGACAGGTACATACCTTGTTCACCTGGCTCAGGTGGTGGCTCTGGGGTTGTTGTGTGAGCCACCACTTGAGAATTGTCGTATTTTTTAAGAAAAAATGTTCTTATGTCCATCTTCAGAAACTCAGAGTCCGGGGCTGACAGTTTAAAGTTTAAACATTGTCACAGAGGAGAGGTGCCTGTCAGCCAATAAAACACGTTTATTTCCATGCAACTCTCTGATTGGTCTGGTGGTGTCTTGCCTCTGTGTTACAAATTACAATTCTGCCGTCCTCGAGGTAAAGTACGGTTAATGTGTTATATTATTGAGGGACAATTTGCCCGGGGCTAAATAAACCCCCCCCCAGGTGACGCCCTGGCTGTCCCTAAGTGAACCATAGTGTTCTTTGTATTTCTTATTGTAGGAAAGTGGAGCGGTGTGGACCCCAGTGGTAGACACGATGTGGGCGATTCGTCCAGAGTCCTTTGACTTGTGCGCGCATGGTGACACCCGCACAGCGCTAATGTGTTGGAGCGGTTGGATTGGACACGATGTCACATATTCTTTGTTTCATAAAGACTTAACTGTACGGAACAGAAGCATTCAGGGCCAAGCATGAATGTGCATTTCCTGAGTGGGGTTGTTGTGCTCTGTTTGAACAGAGTTGTTATGTGGGCAGAAGAACAATGCTGACCAATTTGTGTGCTCTCTTATGGAGTGACTTTTTCCAACAAGGAGGCAAAGAGCGCTGAAACGGCATCTCCAACAACGTCCAACGCACAGCAAGTCATTGGAGTGGTTGTGAGAAAAGGGCTTTGTAAATGTGAGCATGGCTGCCAAGAGAGCTTCATTAGAAACATCAAGGATCCTGTTTGAGTCAGGCCATCGTCATGTTTTACTTTCCTTTTGAAAAGTTAGGGTTTCAAATGACATTATCAGTATGAATTCCTATTGTTTATTTCCACTCATTCAAGAAAGAACCAACATATGTGTGGGTGTTGCTTCTGAGAGTTGTGACTCCTTGTTCTTTCCTTTGAAGGACATGCCTGCTAGGTCTGAAGTCACAAACCTAACTTACATCACATGTGTGTCAGAATGACGCGAGAGCAAGCCAGCACTTCCTGTGTGACGCGCTGCTCAACAAAGGCCTGCGCTAAGAGGATGTGCTGCGAGCATGAGAGGCTCGTTGTGAGGCAAGAGTCAGGAGCCTTTCAGAAGTCAATCAGGGAGGCTTGAGAGTCCTCCACTCATGTTTCTTTATGTACCTTTTTACAACTTAAGGAAACAACTTCAAATAGCAGCACCGTTTGTTTTATTCACACGGGAAAGGGCAGCAAGTGTCCTCTTGTCAAACCAGAGCAAGTATGCTAGTGGCAGCATAACCCTTACATGTATTGAATTGAAACACTGAGCATTCTATTGCTAAATAGTTAGACTTTTTATTTGAAGTGGAAGGATCATGTGTTCATTCCTTTGTCAGGGTTGAGGCTCACCGAGGACAGCCTGTGGAATACGTGTTCTACGTTAGCACCCAGCTCAGCTCCAGTAGCTCCTCTCACTTCTTTAAAAAAGGAAATACAGTTTTTACAACTGTGGGTGGAAACATCAACCTTGTTATCTTTTAATAAACCTTTATCCCAAACAATGGCTGTAATCCTAATATCACTTACCTGTTCACTTAGTCAACACTCAGAATGTGATTAGGTACTGCTTCTACACAAGAAGCAAACCCTAACCCTGAACTGCAGGACTAAACCCAGAGCAAAGGTTGAATCACCTTTAAAATAATATGAAAGGACTCTGTGGACACAAAGGCTCAAATGGGCCGTGTAGGCCACCAGAGCAGTGTGGGTGAGCTAGTGAGAAGCAAAGGATATTGCAAACAATGTAAACATCCAGATCAAGTGGAAAAGGCAGGTTGCATTGCCCCTCAAGCAGAAGCAGCAACACATAACTGCCTGAGCTGGTTGGTCGTATTGTTTTAATGCAAAGTAAAGGGAAGCGAAACGACATGCGGTGATTACAAGCTATGAGCACGCACGCAGCTTTGAGAGGCTCTGGGCGGACCTCGAGGACAGAATGCATTACATGTTCATATTCAAATACTGGATCCACCCAGTTTAGTTTGAACAATGCAGCCGTTTGGCAGAGGGCTCAGTTATAGTCAGGAATGATGTCGCTCTCTGCCATATTGATTTATGATATTTGCAATAGATTGAAATTGGATTCATTCTTTGTTTTGTGTTTCTGCGGATATTGGATGATGTGAATGAAAATAAAGACACCAAATAAGATTGTATGCAGAAGGGAGTGCAGACGGCAGCCTGACAGCTGTTTGTCATGTCTTTAGGGAGAATGTGTGGTCACTACTCCCTTCTATAACTCAGTGCTATGTGCGTGTGTCCATGATACAGTGATGTGTTCGTTACATCTGAACCTTAACCAGTGGACTGCAGGAACCAAATCGCTGGATCCTTTCTAAAATAGCTTTTAATAACACACACTCTCCTCTAGAGTTCTCCAAATATACTCGATACCAACATTCTGGAGAAAAGAAGTCTACATTTGCAGTGGTGCATTCATGCTCTAATCACTTAACATTTGTTTTAGGCAAAGTAAGTTATTTCACATGAATGAATTTCAATAGTTTTGTTATCGACTTCTAAAGTTCTGTTCCTGTGACATCCCTACATGCTGGGTCCATTAATATGTGCAAGCAAGTGCAGATGTCACAAACTGGACCGGACTGTGCAACAGACAGGAGAATGGACAGTTGGAACGTCTGAAGCGTCCGCTTGCTCCCCAATGGTTTATTATTCATTATATCATGCTATATATATCAACAGTATCTTGTTCTTTTCAAACATGTAAATCCTGCACACTTTCTTCTCCACACTACCTCTATTAAATCAGCACAGCATATACAGTATATAGTATTTTTCATATTTTATTCTATTTGCCTTTACTGAGTTTCTCACATAATTATATTTTGTGTAAATATTGCCTTTATTTTTCATTTGTTATAATAGTCGTAAAATAGTAAAAAAAAATCAAATCCCTTGTATGTAAACTTGGTACTAAAACTATTCTGATTCTGATATGGTTTGGTTTCTGTATTTCATCTCCCAGAAGGAGTTTAACCCTATTTGGCGACAGAGAGTGAATTTACTAATATTCTTTAAACTATATAAGATCATCAGTGTGATCAGCCATGAACGAGTCCAGCTCATCACTCAAAGCCAACTTGTTGTTGGCGTTTCCATTCCAGACTGGAATATTTCACATGTGCCATACAATCAATTGTAAACAGTCATTTTATGTCATAAATCACACAGAGTCCAGAATGTTCTTCCACTACAAGCCATTCTGCTAGTTACCGTTGGCAACAGAACAGTTGGAACAAGTCATTTGACAGAGAAGATCAAAGATCATAAAACTAGCCGAGTCCTTGAGTTCGGGTTCTTTATGATCCATAAATGACCCTAACCCAAAAGCAAGAAATGACGAGTGATCTCTTTAGTGAGAGAACTGTCAAAGAAAGGTTGAATGAGGCTGATGGGAAAGACAGGAGACGTCACATGATATTCATGTGGGAACTAGGACTAGATGATGTGCAGCTACGGTTCATCTGACTTCATCCTCACGCTGATATTCAGTCAGAGAACATGCAGGTCATTACATCACACCACTTGTTAGACGCTGTTATCCAAAGCCACTTACATACTCAATAGTGTGGGCGACCCCCACAGGAGCACTTCGTCTTTACCCCCACAGGAGCACTTCGTCTTTACCCCCACAGGAGCACTTCGTCTTTACCCCCACAGGAGCACTTCGTCTTTACCCCCACAGGAGCACTTCGTCTTTGGGGCGAAGTGTCTCAGGGACACAACGACATGCTGACTGCAGTGGGGTTTGAACCTGTGCTCCCCTGATCGGAACACCAGCGCACTATGCCACTGCGCCACACGCCCCCCTCATTAACACTTGTATGTATAGTGGTGCTGGGTTGAACGTTATATACGAAGTGTGGAGGTACTAATTACAGTTTGCACTGTGACTCCCATCGGCTCGGCGTGAGACTGCGTTCCCAGGATCTGGATCTTCTCGTTCCAAAGCCATAATTATTGTGTTTCTGGTTTTGTTGCAATTTATTTACTACCTTATCAACATTTCTCCTTTTAAAATCGGGTTCCTGTATACGTTACTTATCAATGTTTGAGAATGTGGGTGGCTGTAGCTCAGCAGGTAGATAAGTAAACATATTATTTGTGTTAATCACAAAAATAACTTATTATCAACTTAAAATACTAACATTCTTTTATATTTGGGGAAAAACGATACACTTGGGGTGTTTAATAAAGAAATGCATGACACATCTGAGGGTTTAATTATTGCATGAAGTCCATTTTCAGAAAGGTCTTCTGATCCCACTCATGAAGAGGGCCTGTGGCTCGCAGGGATTATCACTGATGTTTGGAGCGTTTTGATATGACAGTGCATTATTCATGGGTTCTTCTATCTTTCTTTCCACCTTTTCTTTCTTTGTTTTAGTTTTGTTCCCTGTCTTCTTCTCCCTGGAAACAATAATCCCCTTGTTTCTATGGTAACTCAGCAGTTATCAGAAGAGACCATATGTGCTGTAGCCTCCTCTACGATGAAAAGCAAGCAGAACAGAATGAGGAAAGGCAGGAGAAGAACCAAGTGGAGTAAACGGAACGAAAGACAGAGTAAGGAGGATGTGAGAGGGAAGAAGGGATATGGAGGCAGCCAATCACTGCATGCTCTGGTGCAGGATGTAGTATCCATGGTAACCACAGCTGATTATCACAAAATTGAAGTCCTTTCTGTTTGTCTCTATTCTACTCTGCCTATTTAAAAACAACATCAACAGTGACGACAGACAGACAGACAGACAGACAGACAGACAGACACGGACACAGACAGGCAGGCAGACACAGACAGACAGACAGACAGACAGACAGACAGACAGACAGGCAGACAGACAGACACGGACGCAGGCAGACACAGACAGACAGACGGACACAGACAGGCAGGCAGACACAGACAGACAGACAGACAGACAGACAGACAGACACAGACAGACACAGGCAGGCAGGCAGACAGGCAGACAGACAGACAGACAGACAGACACAGACACAGACACAGACAGACAGACAGACAGGCAGACACAGACAGACAGACACAGACAGACAGACAGACAGACAGACATACAGACACAGACAGACAGACAGACACAGACAGACACAGGCAGGCAGGCAGACAGGCAGACAGACATACACAGGCAGACAGACAGACAGACAGACAGACAGACAGACAGACAGACAGACAGACACAGACACAGACACAGACAGACAGACAGGCAGACACAGACAGACAGACACAGACAGACAGACAGACAGACATACATACAGACACAGACAGACAGACAGACACAGACAGACAGACAGGCAGGCAGGCAGGCAGGCAGGCAGGCAGACAGACAGACAGACAGGCGCAAACAGACAGACACAGACAGACGCAGACAGACAGACAGGCAGACACAGACAGACAGACACATACAGACAGACAGACGCAGACAGACAGACAGACACAGACAGACGCAGACAGACAGACAGACGCAGACACAGGCAGACAGACAGACATACAGACAGACAGGCAGGCAGACAGACACAGACAGGCAGACAGACACAGACAGACGCAGACAGACAGACGCAGACAGACAGACAGACGCAGACAGACACAGACAGACAGACGCAGACAGACAGACGCAGACAGATAGACATACACAGACAGACGCGGACAGACAGACAGACACAGACAGACGCAGACAGGCAGACAGGCAGGCAGACAGACAGACAGACAGACACAGACAGACAGACACAGACAGGCAGACAGACAGACACGACACAGACACAGGCAGGCAGGCAGACAGGCAGACAGACATACACAGGCAGACAGACAGACAGACACAGACACAGACACAGACAGACAGACAGACAGGCAGGCAGGCAGGCAGACAGACAGACAGACAGACACAGACAGGCAGGCAGGCAGGCAGGCAGGCAGGCAGGCAGACAGGCAGACAGACAGACAGACAGACAGACAGACAGACAGACAGGCAGACAGACAGACAGACGCAGACAGACAGGCAGGCAGGCAGACACAGACAGCCTCAGACAGACAGACAGACAGACACATACAGACAGACAGACAGACAGACAGACACATACAGACAGACAGACGCAGACAGACAGACACAGACAGACGCAGACAGACAGACAGACAGACAGACGCAGACAGACATACACAGGCAGACAGACAGACACAGACAGGCAGACAGACAGACAGACAGACACATACAGACAGGCAGGCAGACACAGACAGACGCAGACAGGCAGGCAGGCAGGCAGACACAGACAGGCGCAGACAGACACAGACAGACAGACAGACAGACACAGACAGACACATACATACAGACAGACAGACACAGACAGACAGACGCAGACAGACATACAGACAGAGAGACAGACAGACGCAGACAGACACAGACAGACAGACGCAGACAGACAGACGCAGACAGATAGACATACACAGACAGACGCAGACAGACAGACAGACAGACACACAGACAGACACAGACAGACAGGCAGACGCAGACAGCAGACAGACAGGCACAGACAGACAGACAGACGCAGACAGACAGACAGACAGACGCAGACAGACACATACAGACAGAGAGACAGACAGACAGACGCAGACAGACACAGACAGACATACGCAGACAGACAGACGTTGACAGACAGACATACACAGACAGACGCAGACAGACAGACATACACAGACAGACGTTGACAGACAGACAGACACAGACAGGCAGGCAGACAGACAGACGCAGACACAGGCAGACAGACATACAGACAGACAG
The DNA here is from genome assembly GCA_036324595.1 of Champsocephalus gunnari. Lineage (NCBI taxonomy): Eukaryota > Metazoa > Chordata > Actinopteri > Perciformes > Channichthyidae > Champsocephalus > Champsocephalus gunnari. The sequence continues at coordinate 46,967,361 of CM070429.1, read as the reverse complement.
GCAGGCAGACAGACACAGACAGGCAGACACAGACAGACAGACAGACAGACAGACAGACACATACAGACAGACAGGCAGACAGACAGGCAGGCAGGCAGACAGAGACAGACAGACAGACAGACATACAGACAGACAGACACAGACAGACGCAGACAGACACAGACAGACAGACGCAGACAGACAGACAGACAGACAGACAGACAGACACAGACAGACACAGACAGACAGACGCAGACAGACAGACGCAGACAGATAGACATACACAGACAGACGCAGACAGACAGACAGACACAGACAGACGCAGACAGGCAGACAGACAGACAGACAGACACAGACAGACAGACACAGACAGGCAGACAGACACAGACAGACGCAGACAGACAGACGCAGACAGACAGACAGACAGACAGACGCAGACAGACACAGACAGACAGACGCAGACAGACAGACGCAGACAGACAGACGCGGACAGACAGACAGACACAGACAGACGCAGACAGGCAGACAGGCAGGCAGACAGACAGACAGACAGACACAGACAGGCAGACAGACAGACACGGACACAGACACAGGCAGGCAGGCAGACAGGCAGACAGACAGACAGACAGACAGACAGACAGACAGACACAGACAGACAGACAGACAGACAGGCAGGCAGGCAGGCAGGCAGACAGACAGACAGACAGACAGACAGACAGACAGACACAGACAGGCAGGCAGGCAGGCAGACAGACAGACAGACACATACAGACAGACAGACGCAGACAGACAGACGCAGACAGACACAGACAGACACATACAGACAGACAGACGCAGACAGACAGACGCAGACAGACAGACATACAGACATACAGACAGACAGAGAGACAGACAGACAGACAGACGCAGACAGACGCAGACAGGCAGGCAGGCAGACAGGCAGGCAGGCAGGCAGGCAGACACAGACAGGCGCAGACAGACACAGACAGACAGACAGACACACACAGACACAGGCAGGCAGGCAGACAGGCAGACAGACAGACAGACAGACAGACAGACAGACAGACAGACAGACAGACAGACACAGACAGACAGACAGACAGACAGGCAGGCAGGCAGGCAGACAGACAGACAGACAGACAGACAGACACAGACAGGCAGGCAGGCAGGCAGGCAGGCAGGCAGACAGACAGACACATACAGACAGACAGACGCAGACAGACAGACGCAGACAGACACAGACAGACACATACAGACAGACAGACGCAGACAGACAGACGCAGACAGACAGACATACAGACATACAGACAGAGAGACAGACAGACAGACGCAGACAGACGCAGACAGGCAGGCAGGCAGGCAGGCAGACACAGACAGACAGACAGACACATACAGACAGACGCAGACAGACAGACACATACATACAGACAGACAGACACAGACAGACAGACGCAGACAGACATACAGACAGAGAGACAGACAGACAGACAGACGCAGACAGACACAGACAGACATACGCAGACAGACAGACGTTGACAGACAGACAGACGCAGACAGACACAGACAGACAGACGCAGACAGACAGACGCAGACAGATAGACATACACAGACAGACGCAGACAGACAGACAGACACAGACAGACACAGACAGACAGACAGACAGGCACAGACAGACGCAGACAGACAGACAGACAGACGCAGACAGACACATACAGACAGAGAGACAGACAGACAGACGCAGACAGACAGACACAGACAGACATACGCAGACAGACAGACGTTGACAGACAGACAGACAGACATACAGACAGAGAGACAGACAGACAGACGCAGACAGACAGACACAGACAGACAACGCAGACAGACAGACAGACAGACAGACATACAGACAGAGAGACAGACAGACAGACAGACAGACAGACAGACAGACAGACAGACAGACAGACAGACAGACAGACAGACAGACAGACAGACAGACAGACAGACACTCTGTGGCCCAATGTACACACTTGTTGGCGCTCATTGTGTTTTTGACAGGAAAAGCAGCTAAAGTAGTTCTGAGTAGAAAGAGAGCTCTAGGCTGTGTTTCAGTTTACAAAATGTCTGCTCAACATGTTCAGGAACAATGCTGACCCCCACCAGTGAGCAGACAGCAGTGGGTTCTATATGAACAATAAAGAACACAAAGAACCTTTCTCAGACAGGTATTTCATAACTGCTGACAGTGAGGAAGACATGTACACTATGATTGGCCGTCACAGGCTGCTGTACACTACACTCTCTGACAGAACGCCTCGCTGAGTGATTGAACTCATAGTCTAACTTCCAGGTTTCTCTTTCCAGCCGCAGACCCCATGTCGCCTCTTTATGTGCGTCGCTAAGTTCCTCGGACTACTTGTGTACTTTAAAGCGGCTCGGCATCGTTTACATGTTTGTTGATAACTGAGACTCTCGGCCTCCGTAGTGCGAAGCAAAGATCGTCTCTGCTGAGTGCTGATTGGATGAGAGGATTTTATATGAATGATTCGTTTTTTTCTACCGATGCAAAGACGCTACAATCGATGCATCGCGAGTTCAACCCAAACTGTAGCCGACCCTCTCAACCGGTGCACTCGCATCTGGAACCTTTATGCCGGGGCACCGATGTGAATCGGTGGATCTTAACATCCCTATAATACAGCTATGTGAAATCAGTTGACTTAAAACCCTTCATTCATGTCAACATTTCACATGTTCTTTGTGTGGCTGTCACTCTCTCGTATCAATGTTGCATTCGTTTTTTCTCGCTGTAAGAAAACAAGGAAATGAATAAAAGGTGTGTGTGTTTCATTCAATGGTGGTTCACTGAAACAGGGCTGGCTTTTCTCCTGCATTTGGAGGTTTTTTTTAGCTAACCCATGACAGGTTTAGCCCGTGATATATCTATTTGTGTCTTTCCAAACACCTTGTACTCTTCCGGCTCTGTTTTGATATTCAGCATGTGATGTCAATGTTAGACAGTGGCAGCCTAATGCCGTGTCCTTTCCTCTCCTCTGCAGCCCACTGGTTACATGGAGACGTCGTTGTCCTACAGCTCCATAGAAGACCTGCAGCTCCTTTCATGGGACAACGCTCCAAAGTACTGTGTGCAGCTCAGCTTCCCTGGAGGAACCGTCCTGCTGCAGGTACTTTCTGAATGCTCACCAAAGGAGTATGAGCTGGATGTGTTGGTGGTTCCAGTGGCAGCTTAGCATACTTGCAGCTGAATGATGCTCCGAGCACTGCATACCTAACTCTCTTAGTCTTGCTTACTTATTATTTGACCCTTTAGCTATTTCTTGGTTTTTATCGATATTTCCTTTAAGTGAAGTTAAATAATAAGGACCATGTGTTTGCTATGAGTATCAGTTTACCCAAAATAATGGAAACAAGTGTCAGAATAAACTTCCTTTCAGGTTTTCAAGGCTTTCTGTCTTGATATGGGTAATCTAATGAAGGCTGCCTGAGCCACACGAGGACGATAACGCAAACGGACCGAAATCGATATCAAAAAGGTCTTCCGTCCACACGCAACAGGCACCAGAAATGTGTCTGTTCACACGAGACCACTCGAAAGCGCTGGAGACGCTGTAGTACATATGCCAGGCCTGTAAGTGGCGCTGTACTCCTGCCACAAAAGCAGCGAAGAAGACTTCCCGCGCATGGTTGCCATGGTTTATTCTCCGCTGTGGACGCTCTGGCTCACGAGGTGAGCGTTTGCTCCTGCTGTAGATCTAATATTGCAGTGATAATATAACATCATGTAGAACGAGCTGGTGCTGGGCTCTCGAGTTTGGTGTCTGTCATGTTTGAGCCTCAGGAACGGGTTTCAAACAGCTGAGAGACGGCTCTCACCTTTACATTACCTGAGCCTTTCAGTTAGCATACATGCTACTTGTGATACATAATTATCCAACTCTGGGTGGTGGGGGTCAAGCAGTGTGTCCTCACCTCATCAGTGTGTTTGCATATGCCTGCTGCCAGCTGCTGGACCACTGCCAGACACACTCAGTGTGTGCTCTGAAGAAAAGCTAATCTGGTTCCTACCCACACGCTGGAATCAGTCAGCGCAAATGGAAAACCTTGAATCCAGGTGCAGTGTTTCAGTTAATACTATAAATGAATAGAACATTTGAAATATATTTTCACATGAAAACAACTAAAGGTTGTAGACGTTAAGTGACGGATTCATGGAGATAACATTTCTACTTTAAAACAATTCAGAGTGGACATTAGGGCTGTGCATCTTCACTGGTCTCACGATTCGATTCGATTACGATTATCCTGTCAACGATTCGATTCGGTTCGATATCCCGGTGCATCACGATTCATACCAATGCGTTGCATCCTCAATTTTCTATATTACTGCACATGGCTTATTCTTCATCAATGCATACATGCAGTAAATACATATGAACTCTCTTTTTATTATTTAGAAAGTGCTTCAGAAATCAATAACATAAATGTCTTGACATTAATTTATAAACCAAAATAAATGAAGTGTATAGGTCTAGCCTCCGTGTGTGAAGTTGTTCCATCCTCAAAAACAAAAAGCTAATGCTTCTGCAGTCTAGCTGCAGCTTCTAGCCACGGCCTTCTAAGAAAGGACACTGAATCTCCTGAATGAGGCCTCACACACAGGACTTGAGTCTGAACGCAGCAGACAACAGGAGTATTATACAAACTAAAATACTGCATGTGGGTGCACACTTACATTCTCTGTCTCGCTGTTACATAAATCCCATGAATGCATGAGATTAAATTAGCTTCATTATATCTCAGTGATTAAGTGAATAATAAAGTTTCTATCGGGTCACTATCAGCCTGTCACTCATTATTTTCAGGGAGGGGGCGGGGCTAAGAGGAACGGAGGAGACGGTGATCGCGGAAGCTTTTTTCCTCCTGCCTTCACAAACTTAACACGCGTATATCGTCTGAAAATTGCTAGAGGACATTCATACTCTGCATCCAAGACTTGATTAAATCCACCAAAAACCTGACATGATTGTAACGCGATTATTTTTGAAAAACATACATCCCTGTCACACTCCGTGTCGCTGCGGCTCAGAGACACGGAGTGATTGAGAGCGGGTCCTTCTGCTGCTGGTTCTGGACTGGTGTTCTGGTGTTGGTGGATAAAGCAGACTGCTCCGTGTTGCTGTGCCGCTGTCACGTCTGTTCCCTGATCTCTGCGTCACCGACCGGTTTGATATTAAAGTGACAGAAAAAACGTTATAGTAAAGCCGCGGCCGGAAAATCAGGAAGCAACGTTACTACGCTATAACCGATTATCTTCCGTCACTGCATCGAGACCGAATCGTCCACGTCCGCATCGCAATGCATCGTAAAAACGATTATTTTCAACACCCCTAGTGGACAGTGAAACAGCAATCTGTCATGGTGCTGCTTTGGGCAGTGAGAATGGCTTTGTTTCCTCTGCAGGGCACGGCTCAGTGTGGGAGGGTTCTCTCTTAACGCTGCATCACTTAAACATTTCAAAAACCACACACCACTATAGGATTAAGGATTCACACGGTCATAATAAATGCAATATTTTTGTTGTATCATAATGGTTTATGAATTGAGAAAATAGCTTGTTTTAATGGTGGGATTAAATGGGTTTAAAAGAGGCTTGTTATAAAGAGTTGTAGATGTATTCAAAGAATGGCGAGACAACATGGAAGTCTTTGGTAAGTTTATCACAAAAGTATATTATCCCTTTTAATTGGACTCCTTCATAACAGGACATATAAATGAATTTCTTAACAGCGATCACATTGAAAAGAGTAGGGAAGCTGCTTGACTGAACACACTGTTCCGTCCCATGCACCATGCACCATGTCTTCCTCTGCATACCAACTGCAGCTTTACTGCTGTCGCCTAAGGTCAGTACACTTTGTTCTGCTAGCATCAATGGTTTTACTGTTAACAAACGATGGGGCAGGTAGTAAAGGTGCAAACACACTGTACAAAAGCCAACCAAAGGCTATTCTTTCTGCGGCAGCTCAAGAAATACAGAGTGAGGAAACATCTCCTAATCCAGTTCTACACAGCCATCATCCAAAGCATCCTCACTTCATCCATCACCGTCTGGTACAGCAGTTCAGACAACGAATCATCAATAAAGCATCAAAAATCACCCGCAGTCCCTTTCCGTCACTCGAATCACTTCACCACCAACGAACTGTCACAAGGGCAAAGCAAATCATCTCTGACCCCTCCCACCCAGCTCACCATGTCCTCCAACTTCTGCCCTCAGGGAGGCGCTACAGGTCACTGTCCGCCAAAACCGCTCGCTTAAAAAACAGCTTCTTCCCCTCTGCAATACGGACACTAAACGGACTCTAAATAACCCCAATGAACAACAACAATCCACCACACCTTGAATTTTAAATGATGATATGTCTTTGCCCTGTGCTGTGTGTTGTACTTCTTACTGTCTGTTTATTGTATGTTGAACTGTATGGAACAAGCTGTAATACTCTGCACTGAACACGAAGTCCACCAGCCTGGCTGTGTGGTCATTAAAGATTCTAATCTAATCTAATCTACATAGATGGAGGAATGGTTGCTTTGTTTCTGCAAGGCCAAGTTCATGTGTAGAGTCGAGAGCTGCCCTGGACTAAACATTTGTATAGTCGTCACTTCAGGCGATTAGTCGACTAATCGTCGCACGTATATATTATATACAATTATTATTAATATTATTTATTTATTTTTGTTTCAAAGGCTGATAATGAACATTATAATAACAGCATGGTGCGTTGTGCTTCACATAAATTATAAAATAGAACTGTCATAATTAACCTTAGTAATAGGAATTCAATGTTACGTGTAGAAAGTGCATGAGTGACAGCGCACCGCACGGACGGAGCGGTCCTCCCGTCAGCGGCAAAAACAGCAGAAGCTCCGGTAAGGATTCTTAATATGTGTCCGAAAACAAGCAGCGAGGACACACACTGAACATTTAGTCCTTTTATTCTCTCATTGTTATCTGAATAACCCAATAAATACTACACAGGAAACGGAAACACTGAAGATATGCGCGTCGACCAAAAATACCTCAGCCCATTATGCCCTCATCGTGACATTTGTCTGCGGTCAGAAGTATTATATATTATAGCTCTATATATGTTGCTACAACACTAGGCTACTGCCTGACCCACTGCTGCTGTTTTCCTCCGACTCTGAGAAAGGAACACATGTTGTTATTCATGTTGACAACTGTCTGTGTTTGGTGTGTTTGATTGGATGACAACCATGTGGCTCAGGCCTCCTGAAATTCAACTCATATTGTTGCTTATGCATACATATTTCATTTAATAGAGTGCTGCCGGAATGAGTGCTAAACTCATAAAATAAATGTGTAATACAGTGTAACAGTACAGTAAGTATATTGTGAATATGTTCACAATGAATAAACATGAATTGAAACATAATCTTATCTGGAACTGAAAATGTGAAGATGTAGTAAAGTCCATCTTCCAAATTGATTCGTTTTTTAACTCTATTCGAGCCAAAGACCTTTAGAACATGAATGTACAACTATGTGCTCATTTTAATGTTGGCTTGCATTAGGGTCAGGGGCGGATCTAGAAAAATGTTCATGGGGTGGCAAGAACATTTCAGGGGTGGCATCCCCTGGCAGAAGTATATGCTGATTTACTCGCAGTCATTTCAAACAATGTTAACTTGGAAAGCCACACTATTGATATTTTAACTCGATAACATTAGGTGACATTATCGTGGCACATCAGTAAAGCCTTACATATAAATATTAGGGCCGGGACTTTAACGCGTTAATTAAGATTAATTAATTACACAAAAATTAACACGTTAAAAAAATTAACGCATTTTAATCGCACTTATTTTTGCACAGCGGAACGTTTCTCACTGGATGAGTTTCAGGCGTACCGATTATACTGGAGCACCAACTAACGTTCATGACTTCAGCATGGGACTTCAAACAACAACAAACCACGGTGATCAATAGTCAAGCATGAACGAACAAGCTGATGAGACGCTTTGGTCGGCCCCGTGGATGGGACATTTTGTTTTAAAAAACGGACGGATGGAAGCGTCGACAAGAGCACGGTTGTGTGCAAATTATGCAAAAAATAATGTGCATATCACCGCAGCACATCAAGCCTAAAGTATCACCTAAATGCAAAGCATGTAGCAGCTAGCGTGGACGTTAGCCCGACTCCGAGTGCAAGGAACCACACCCTGACCCAACCCACACTCAACCAGATGACTGGTTTCAGGGCCAGGGTAAGTCAGTCCACGTCTGAGAGAAGAACCAGCTCCCTGGCTCACTGCAGGGCTCGACATTAAGGACTGCCCGATGGCCCGGGGCCGTCTAGTGTTTAGCTCGGGCAATGAAGCCTCACCTGCTGGTTGCCCGATCGGGCAATCTATTCTGCCAGTATCATGCAGCTCGCGGATCCAGTAATGAGTGACCCGACAGTCAAACTAAACATATCTATAACTAGTTCAGGTAGTTTGAGAGGTCATTAAAATAGCTACGTGTGATATTCTAACCTGAAGTGTGTTGTGTTCCGCTCACCGCTGCATGTGATCATGCAGAGCTGCGTGTCGAGTCTCGACTCGTCAGCAGCAGCTGATCTCTCTCTCCCGTCAGATTAGACTTCACTCGCGTTCATGTCCATATCGATCAGATCCAGCTAGTTCTAGCCAATGATAGACTACCTGCTTATTAAAAGACGCCTAAACAATAAGTGTCGCTATGCAACTGGATGAGGCCACAAAGTATAGCGCAGCATTATGCATTTGTTTACATGCCCACCGGAACCCCGAGGCATTACCAACAGATCAACGCACAATTAACCCACACAGGACATCTCTTTCTCCACATTAAGTGTTAGACATTAGAGTTGACTATTCTTGTCTGTCACATAAGTGGCGCAACTGAAGCGGTATTGCTCTAAAGGGAAATTATTTTGACCGAAGAGATTTAGATTTGCCGGCTCACGGGAACTCTGACGTGTGCTTCGCGGAGGCGCTCGGCTCCTCTCGGCTGCTGCTCAGGTCTGCTCGGTCAGCTTCCGGATGAGGAGGCATTCGTTCGACCAACTTACAGTAGTTAACATTACAAACATTTTTAACTGGGGCCATAATAGTGTAAATAATGTTTGTTTTGGCAGTTATAACTGAATGTAATGTCTTCTACTTTTTTCCATCTGGGAAGGTATCTGCCTTCATCAGATGGAAAGTGTCTTGACCAACAACTTAAGTATTTCTTAAAGCTATGCAGGGCATGCAAGCGAGCAAACACAAACAAGAACAAACAAACAAGTGAAATGAAGAATAGAAATTGTACAATATAATATTGTGGTGGTTCATCTTATAATTCAGTCTAGAGAATGCACCAGACAGCATCTAAGACCTGCACAAATTAAAAAATGTCTAGGGGGACGGAGGCCCAAACCCTTTGTGCCATTTCGTCCGCATGCATTTTTCAGGGCAATCTCTATTGGGCTCAGGGCCATCTGTAGATTAGCTTAGATGGCCCTGTGCTTAAAAATGCGATTTTTAAAAATGTGATTAAAAATGCGATTAATTTCGATTAATTAATTACAAAGCCTCTAATTGATTAGATTAATTTTTTTAATCGAGTCCCGGCTCTAATAAATATATAAGGTGGCAGACTTAATTTAATGAATTTTAACTGAGCAATAACTGAATGAGTTGGTTTCACTCTTAGACCAGCAGGGGTTAATTAACTGTCTCATCGATGTTTGGCTGAATGAATATGATAATATTAACAATCATATTATTCCTATCAGCTGTCAATCACTGTTATGATTCACATATTCAGTGTTATTATTAAATAAACTATATTTTTTGGAGGAGATAATTTAGTTCCTCAAGATGCTTGCTCACCCTCCTTCAAATTTGAAAGACAAGTAATTACTATATATCAAAAGATTCAAAGGAACAGTTCAGCGCCCCACGACTTCACTGCAAACGGTTACAACCTGGACTTTACACCAGAAAGAACAAACCTTAAAGAAGTGACTAACTGCATCAGTTAGGGTTAGAACACGTGTATTCAGCTAAAACACAAACATCGCTGCAGTTATGATCCAGTGGAGAGTCCTTACCTGCTGGCCTAGTTACATCAAAGTGGTTACTTTCTGTTGGCTGGGCAGTGAAGTTTTACACACCGTTTTATTTGACTTTCTCAGGACTTAAAACAGTTTTTTTGGGGCAGAACCCCACAAAGAAGACAAATATTATAAACACGTAAGGTCATCTTAACAGTTTGTTATTCTCATCGACTCATCTGTGAGCAGAGCATCAAGTTGCCTATAACAGCTGAATGTGGCGATTACCATCTTGATCAGCACAACGCCTCACAAACGTATTAAGATTTAAAGCTATGGTGCGTTTTGATTGAATGCTGAGGACAGCCAAACCTGACAGGCTCTTCTCTGTCCTTGTAGACTGCAAACCGTGGCGGCTCCAGAGTATTTGTGTTGGGTAATCTCTGGTAGGGCTAACCCATACAGCGGTGGGGCTCAAGTCAGTATTTGCAATGTAATTACATACACGCTCCCCGTGACAGTGAAACGCCACGCGTGAGGCTTACATTATTTCTCAATCCAAATGGAACTGTATGAAATAAAAAGGCACATTTGTCTTGCAGTAAATAAAAAGGGCGACCTGGAGCCAATCCTGCAACTTCCCCACAGGTGAAAGAGTTACATGCTGAAAACCCAACCCCTGCAGCGGGTCTGGGGGGACTCTCCCCCAGGAGATTTTTTTAAATACTAACATAAAATACACATTCTGGTACTCTCTTGAGAAGAGAAATAAATACATCTATTACTATTACATATTTAAAAAAATGAATGCCATTTTAGTTTTGTGTTACTTTGTTCTGAGAGCTGAACCTGCTGCTCCTCACAGAGAGAAGAGGAGAGGCTGTGCATGACTTTACATTGTGGATAAGGGTGGATAGCCCCCATTGTTCTGTGTGTCAACATGACAGACAGCCCACACATCAATCATCACACCGTGGGGTCTTATTTCATTACGTGTTGATTTCTATCAACACGTAATGTTGTATCGATTTATCGGGACTTCCTGCAACAACACCACGCCGTTATCGTGATTCTGATTGGCCAGAAGACATTATCAAAGATGTTCTATTGAGAAGACGATCACTACGTGACAAAAGTTTTCAAAACCGTTTCTAGTCTTCGGTATTTCCAGACAAGTGACTGCTGAAATCAATCTGACTAGCTGCTGCCTGTGCAGTTTATTTAGCTTACTTTAACATCATTTGTCATGGTGGGGCTAAGCCATTTCAGGGTATGGCTGTAGCCTACCCCAGCCATACCCTGACCGCAAATACCTCATTCCTTCCGTCTACTTGGATCCGAAATGCTTCTCGTTTTGCGCTGTCCCCCGTTCAAATGAAATCGCAGCCAATCATATTTCCACGCTCGTTCCAGGGCCGGGGGAGGGGTTACAAAGCTCACGTCTTGTGCTGCATTCACTTGCACTTGGACATTAGAAATGTTTTCTCATAAATGTCCGATGAGCCACAACTTTTTTTTCAAAACAAAGCTGCCAACTGGGGTGGCAGCTGGGGTGGCAAGGCATTTTTCTAAGGTGGCAGCTGCCACCCCGTGCCACCCTGTAGAACCGCCACGGATTAGGGTTAGGGTTAGCTAACCAATGACATTTCAACTTTTACTCATTTGGAAAAACTGTTGCAGAATGTTGTCAACTGAGAGGCACCTGAAAACCTTGTGTGGGGTTGCTTTCTCTCACCTGATCTACCACATTTGACAAATTGTGTGTGTGTGTGTGTTTTGCAGGCTGCAAACAGCTACTTGAGAGACCAGTGGTTTCACTCTTTGCAGTGGAAGGTAAGGTTACCCTCTATCTTTAACTATTAATTCACTTGTTTCACCAGCCCCATTAAGGTGTCATGGACCCTCTGACCACATTTGTGTCCTGCTGTTTGTGAGCCTTATTTTTCCTTTTCTTAAAAAGGTAAACATAAAAACTACCACATGTATTACAAATGTTCTGAAAGGCCATTCTAAAGCGCTTTGTAGAGCCCAATGAGGACACCACGTTCTGAAGCCTGACAGCCACACAGCAGTATGCCTGAAGTCGGCTACAGCTCACACGCTTCCAATGCTGTTTCCTTTCCTCCACACTCAACACTGTTCCACAGCACTGCCATGTGGAAAGCACCTACCAGGCATTATCATAGGTACACATGTATGTTAACATGGAGGTACACATGTATGTTAACATGGAGGTACACATGTATGTTAACATGGAGGTACACATGTATGTTAACATGGAGGTACACATGTATGTTAATGAGCTTTCACTCCACCATTTTGAACAAATCAACAGGTGCAAGGTGAAACAACAAAGATGTGAGAAATGATGACATATAAGATACCACAACAGTATTCACTCACAAACCAACCCTAATGACATCGGAGCACCTGAGCACACTTTTCATTCCAAATTGTGTTCTTGCAGAAAAAGATCTACAAGTACCGGAAGGTCCTGAACAACCCGAGCCGCTGGGACGTGGTTCTGAAGGAGATCAGAGCACTGGTGGACATGGCTCTGAGCTCCCCCCTGCAGGACGAGTCCATCCACCAGGCCCCCCTGCACATCATCTCCACCCTGCTGGCTGAGGCACACACACACACACACACACACACACACACACACACACCACACACACCACACACACACACACACACACACACACACACACACACACACACACACACACACACACACACACACACGCACGCACACGCACACACGCACACGCACACGCACACACTGAGCAAGTAGTGGCTGCTTAGGACTGCTGCAGGACATCTGTTGTTTTTCTAATGAAATATTTGGTTCAAAGACAACATTTTCACTGCGCTCAAAAGACCATTTATTTTCTGCTTGATGTGGGATGCTCTAGTATTTAAAAGGACCCCAAAGCAGAGGCTGATTCAGGCAAGGTTTTCAAGGTGTTAAATGAAAAATGCAAACAAAAAAAGGCAGGCAGTGATGGCAGGAAGCTAGCGGGTTAGCAGAAAGATCTCCGGTGAACAGAGAGAGTTACACAAGGACACACAAGGCGCCAGGCTGCAGCGCGGCACTCTGGTTCCTCCAACTGCTTGGGGTCATCGGGCAGAGCAGTGGGGGCGGGGCTCTGGTGGAGCAGGTTGATTGGGTGATGGGAACCAGGTGTGCCTGGTCTGCAGCCACGCCCCCGGCCACACAGCAGCCCTGCTGAGAAGGAGAGCTGAAGTTACCTACTGTAACTCCAGCCTCTCTTGCGGCTTTCACACCAGCGCTTTTCACTTTCTAGCTGGTTCAGCTCCGGTTTCCCTTTTCAGCTCCCGCTCTGTGCACACCACCCACTGGCTGCTCCCGCTCTGTGCACACCGCCCACTGGCTGCTCCCGCTCTGTGCACACCACCCACTGGCTGCTCCCGCTCTGTGCACACCGCCCACTGGCTGCTCCCGCTCTGTGCACACCACCCACTGGCTGCTCCCGCTCTGTGCACACCGCCCACTGGCTGCTCCCGCTCTGTGCACACCGCCCACTGGCTGCTCCCGCTCTGTGCACACCGCCCGCTGGCTGCTCCCGCTCTGTGCACACCGCCCGCTGGCTGCTCCCGCTCTGTGCACACCGCCCACTGGCTGCTCCCGCTCTGTGCACACCGCCCACTGGCGCCCCAGAGTTGCCCCTGCTGCGCCATGACGTCACCGTTTACATCGCTGATTTGCTCCCCAACGGCAGCCATTACGGCGCTCACAACAACAACAACAACAACTGCGTCTGGTCGATGATCGTGTTGCTTTTAATCACACGAAGCCAGAATAAATTGAATAACGACTTCTCCAACCTGATGCTTTGCTCCAGAGTGCCGTGGTTCATTGTTTATTAATGTGTTTCTGCAGCATGTACCGACCGCTGCAGTGCTGGCTGCTCTTCCACGGGAGTGTATTCTCCCGTTAGCTCCCGGTTAGCTCACACTGCAGCGGCCGCTCTAAAGTATTCACTGTCCGACTCACACAAGCAGCTGATGCATATCCCCAGTTCCCCTTAGCCTAAGTGAATGTGTGTCAGTCTGAATTGACACTGTTTGGTATCACAACGCTGTTATGAAAGTTTCTCTGGTATAAAACGGGTGATGTTGGCATAGCAACCGAAGCTAAACTGACTACTTGCATCCGATAGCTGCAATAATACAAAACAACACGTCTGCCTCTCTCCACAATGATCGATAACAGTGAACGGTCAAAGTAAGGTACAGATAAACAGAACCACACGAAGCCTGGTTAGTGCTGCCTGACTTTATAAAGTGTGTTTATAGGCACTACTGCTTGTAGGCAGGCTGACAGTCGACCCATGTTCAGGGAGGTGGGTTTAGTTTCCTGCACGCCTCGACGTAAGAGAGACGTAAGCGGCGTCGCCTCTTAGCTCCAAAGCTCTTGCCTCTAGACCGACAATTTTTTGGAGCTGGAAGTGAACCGGATTCCGGAGCTAAGAGCCGGCGCCGCTGCGGTGTGAACAGGAAAACCCGGCGCTTTTCAGGCTCTAGCTCCGAGCCGGAGCTGAAAAGGCGCTGGTGTGAAAGGGGCAAAAGAGTATTGGCGTAGCCCTCTAAAGCTATTGCTATTGGGTAATCCCCTGTGCACCCGCGCAGCACTGAAACACTAGTAGTTCACGCCCACCCGCAAGGTACGCCATTTACTCATAGAAGCTGGGTTACAGTAGGTAACCTCAGTCTATTTCGTATATGGCTTCGCCCTCTAAGGCTATCGCTATTGGGTTAAGGGCGAAGCATGATGTAGTCTGCGCCCCACTGGGTCCGCCCGGCACTAGAAGCACAGACACACCTGCTCAATAACAACCCATGCCTGTTGTGCCATGCGACTGGCGCATCACAGTCCCTGGAATATAGCATAACATGAATATTATACACCAAAGCCACATCCCACTGAGGCGTCAGTGCGCATGCCCCGCCAGTGTGCGTGACACAGGTCTGAGTCAGGGTTTCCGCTAGGATTTTTTCTCGCCGGTCAAATGTCCGGGCAGAATTTATTTTACCGGACTAATTTGAAACGTACCGGTCATATTTCAATAATAATAATAAGAGTTGTGTAGCAGAGTTTCCGTTAGCAGGTAATTACCGGACTATGAGCGGATATGCTTCAGTTTAAAACTCAGTTCACAGGGCTCATTTTTATATTGCTTCAGTTTATAATCGTAACAGATCGAAAAATTCAGATTCATTTTTCAATAAATGATTCCACAAACAACAAACAACATAATTATTACATTCAAACAAACTACTTGTAGTAGATAACGTACATTATTCAGAAGTTTACATCAACTTTGAATAATAACACGGGAGAAACGGATCCTCTCTTTTCCCCTCTCCCTCCCTCCCTCTCTCTCTCTCTCCCTCTCTCTCTCTCTCTCCTGACAGCCCGTCAGTTTCTCATGCAGCTCCTGCAGCTTGCTAAACAGAGGGCGGGGCTTCAGGTGCTCATGCAGAGCTGCGTGTCTCGGTCAGACTCAGCAGCTGATCTGATCTCTCTCGTCCGGTTACACTTCACTTGCGTTTATGTCCATATCGATCAGATCCAGCTCTCCTGATCGGCCTTTATAGAGAGCACCGATCAAACTATTAAGAGTGAATATCGGCCGATAATGACCGGCGGCCGATCGATCGGAGCCTCCCTAATTATTACCAGACATGTTGACCGCCAGGTTTTGAATTTACCGGTTTTTAATAAATGTTACCAGCTAAAAACCGGTAATTACCGGCTAACGGAAACCCTGGTCTGAGTCTCCGTACTCCTCGCAGAAAATGGCTGGGTGGCTGCTGATCGCTCCCTCCGCCTGGGAGAGAGCATCCCGCGCCACCGAATTTCCCACGGTCTGCCTGACAGTGTACGCTGTAGCAGGGCCGGACTGGGACAATAAGTCAGGCCGGGAATTATACACCCAGCCAGGCCACTACCAGTTTTCTTTTGTGTCATTTTCCTGGATTTATTTGTCAATATTTGCAGCGTTGCTGCCCATAGTGATAGCCTTTAAATCTACTACCCCAGAATAAACATATGGACATGGGTTACTATTTTAAAAAATATTGCAAATCCATTTAGGAACCTGTGAACATGTGAACTATGTGTTAGGAACTATGTGAACATATTTTAAGTGGAGGTGGCCCTGAAATTCTCTAGGGGGGTCCGAGGGCATGCTCCCCCGATTTTTTTTTAAATGTTGGACTTAAATGCATAAATCTGGTGCACTTTGAGGGGGAAATAAAGAGACTACACCCATATGAAACAGAACTGTAACCATTTAAATAATCATAAAATCATAAGTACATGGCCATAACCAATAACATACCATATCCAATATGAAAAAACATTGAAACTTGTATATTTATTTATTTTTGGTTCATTTATAGTTGTGAGTGTGTCTGAACCAGCCTCACCCGTCTCCCCCCTGCTCCTCTTTAGCCGCATTCACACTGCGGTACTTTTCCCACAAAGGTTCATGCAAACTCTTTAGTTCGCATGAACGAAGTACAGATCGCGTTCACACCAGAAAAAGTCCCTGGGGGTGGATTAGGCAAATGAGCCGCTGACGTCACTTCTTCTTCTGCTTTGGGTTTACTGGCAGGCCGCAACCCACTTCACGGCGTATACTGCCGCCCAAAGTCCCCGGCCGGAAGTCCCGGAGTTGGGGACTGGCTTCAGTAGAAGCTGCTAGGACTCCCAGCAGCTTCTACTGAAGCCTTCCGAGTAAATCTCCAGAACGCCGACACCTCCTCATCTCCACCGCTCCCATGTTTTATTTTGTGTTGCCATAAGTTAGTCTCTCTGCGTTTCTGCGCTGGGCTAATGCTAATAATGCTAATGCGAGGATAATAAAATGGCGGCTTCACAAAACTTTTTGGGAGTTTTACGGGGCGTGGTTTGCAATTCGCCCAGCCAATCAGGAATATAGCTCTTTTCTCACAAAAGAGCCGCTCAAAAGCCCTTTCGAGGGGGTAAAAAGTTTCGCATGAACTACTTTTAGTACCGGCTCTTTTTGGTGTGAACGCGATCATGAACTAAGTTCGCATGAACCTTTGTGGGAAAAGTACCGCAGTGTGAACGCGGCTGAGGCAGCAGCAAAGACTAGTTTTAGCTCTCAACACGTTTTTAAAGTTTATCTTTACCAAACCGTTTGAGACCCACAGAGAACTTAGACTAAGTTAACTATCTAAACACTCAGAGTCTTTTACCACACCTGAGGACTCTCCTCTTCCTTGTTGACAGCTCATTATATCCGTTAGCGCAGCTAGCTAGCACCAGATGCTAACAACAACAATACACGTAACCGGCAATGGCGGTGCTAGGGGGTGGCTACTTGGGCTCAAGCCCCGGATGTTTTCTGAAAAGCCACGGATGTTTCACTTAAATAAATAAAAAAGTACATTAGCCTGCGTACTGCATAGCCTTCCCTGCCCTGAAGAAGAAGTGATGATTCCTAGTGCCTGACAAGTTTTAAGCTAATAGCCTATAAAGTTATGGATATTAAAAAGTTATTTTCATCGAAGCAGGCGCCACAAGCTGCAGCAGCAGTATCAGCAGCTGACAACAATGTCATCACCAGCAGTCAAGAAATGGATGATGTTTCAGGTTTGTGAATCTAATGGTGATTGTCACTACCCGATCTGCAGCTCTGCCCGATCTGCAGTGCGCATGTGCGAGATGTTCCGCCATATTGGAGAACTCCGTAAGGCAACCCAAGTGATCCGTGGATGGAGACGGCCAGTGCCCAGCACTCGGATCCAGGAACTCAAGGGCTTGGTACACGTAGTAGGACTCCTGGACTGGCCAATCATCCTCCTCGGCCGCAGTAGCGAGAGCGTCCGCTCTTTGCTGTCTGTCGGCCAGAGGGAGACCGGCACAATGACAATGAGCACATGACACCTGCTGATACTGGGCGAGAGCTGCGTGCGCGTGCTCCGACTCCAGCCAGGATTCACATTGTGAGTGCCGGTCATAACTCATTATGAACCCCGTCTGGCATGAGGAGCAAACTCTAACACAACCCTGTGTACTCATGCTTAAGGATCTTTTTCGAGGTGGCTCTTAAAAGAGCCTTCACTCTTTAGT
Organism: Champsocephalus gunnari; assembly: GCA_036324595.1. NCBI lineage: Eukaryota > Metazoa > Chordata > Actinopteri > Perciformes > Channichthyidae > Champsocephalus > Champsocephalus gunnari. The sequence goes on along the minus strand of CM070429.1, from coordinate 46,949,169 downwards.
GTCTCGACAGTGCTTCAGTAACGAGGTGCTGAAGAAAAGAGGGAGCAGATTGTCGGGCCTCCCTCCTATCTATACCGGAAGTGAGTCCGAAGGTGGGGCCCCACCTCGCAGGTGGGCGTGGACTACAAGACTTTTCAGTGCTGCGCGGGTGCGCAGGGGATTACCCAATAGTGATGGGCGAAAGGCGAAGGGCGAAAGCCTATACGAAATAGAACAGAGAAGGGAGGGGGGAGAGAGCATGCACCATAGAACAAAATACACCACAAAAACAAAGATAATACATAACATGTTTCACACAAAGGGATCTACGGAGCCCCTAAAGGTTCATGGAGAGAAAAAAAAGTATCTTGTGCGCAAGATATACTTTCTCGTTCGCACAAAATTTCGTGCGCACGAGATAGTATTTCGTGCAAACGAGAAAGTATTTTGTGCGAACGAGATAGTATTTTGTTAGTTTCTCGTCCGCACGAGAAAGTTACCGGTGCGCCAAGTAGGAAGTGGAGCACAGAGGAGACAACCGTTTCTTGGCAGACTGTTTTGTTTATGTGGAGAAATGGCAGTGCATATATCATTTGAGATATATTTCAAACTCGGACTTCATTTAGGGACATTTTGGCCAGGGGTTTAGAGCTATTTGTTTAAGCACCGGATTCTGTAAACCAGTCTGCTTTGATCTATGAATTCCTGTCCGTGACTCACAGTATCTGCTGCCCACAGCTGTTTTACAGAAGGAAAACCTCCTTCCCATTATGAAATCTCTGTGGCACCAGTGGCCTGTACTACAAAGCAGGACCCCATCCCTTTCACGTGAACGCGCTCTCAGCCGGACAGAGAAACCCTGGTTGATTTACTGAGTTGATAACCAGCGTCGTAGGACCGCTTAGCGACATCGCGTTTCTTAGGGTTAGTTAAGCCGGGTAACTCAAACATATCCAGGGTCTGTGGAACTGGCTTCGTCGTACAGGGCACTGGAGGCAGTAACGTGTAACTCAGCAGAATCTGAGCAGGGCAGCACCAGCTGCAGAGAGCGGTGCTGTTTACTTCCCTGTGTTTCCCTTCATTAGAACAGCTGAATAGCAGGTCACCCTTGAAAAAGAGATCTTTTGATCTCAAGGGGCTTTCACCTGGTTAAATAAAGGCTACAATAGAGATCGAGGCTGCTACGTTTAACCACACACACCTCGACACCAGAGTTCCCGTTAGAATATTTTTTCGCCGGTCAACATGTCCGTTAAAGTTTAAATCTTCCAGACAAAATGAGAAAAGTGCTGGTCAAAGGTCTTCTTTGTTATGTATTGTGTTTTAAAACAAATTGATATGATTCGATATCAAACAAACTAATTATAATAGATTAACTACATTATTCAAAAGTGTTCAGTAACTTACAATAACACGGGAATAATACACGGAGCGCTCTCCCTCTCCTGACAGCCCGTCAGTGTCATGCAGCTCGCGGATCAGTAATGAGCGACCCGACAGTGAAACTAAACATATCTATAACTAGTTTAGGTAGTTTGAGAGGTCATTAAAATAGCTACGTGTGATATTCTAACCTGAAGTGTGTGTTTTGTTCCGCTCACCGCTGCATGTGTTTATGCAGAGCTGCGTGTCGAGTCTCGACTCGTCAGCAGCAGCTGATCTCTCTCTCCCGTCAGATTAGACTTCACTCGCGTTTATGTCCATATCGATCAGATCCAGCTAGTTCTAGCTAATGATATGACTACCTGCTTATTAAAAGACAACTACACAATAAGTGTCGCTATTCAACTGGATGAGGCCACACAGTATAGCGCAGCATTATGCATTTGTTTACATGCCCACCGGAACCCCGAGGCATTACCAACAGATCAACGCACAATCAACCCACACAGGACATCTCTTTCTCCACATGTTAGACATTAGAATGGACTATTCTTGTCTGTCACATAAATGGCGCAAGTTGCGCAACTGATGTGGTATTGCGCTAAGCGGAAATTATTTTTGAACGGACACTTTGACCGGAGAGATTTAGATTTGCCGGTCTTCAGCATATTTTACCGGTCGTAGTCCGGTAATTACCGGCTAACGGGAACTCTGCTCTACACACATCGAACTACCAGAGTATTCCCCCTCGTTTTATGAAGGATGTCCTGTCACCGGGGCGCATGATGTGTGTGTGTGTTTGTGCTCAGCTCGGCTCGGCTCTGTGTGTGTGTGTTCGGTGTGTTTGTGTGTGTCCGACACCACCGGCATTTGTTTTCAAATTACCACGAACAGTGATTTACACAAATCTGGTTCTCCATAGTTATATGTGTATTCCCAAGTGAAAGAAATTAGTTTAATCTTAATCTCGATGTAGTGCTATAGTCCTGCCGGAGTGCACCGGAACAAACGACACTATCATAAACACGTACACACACATGCCCTGGCGACCGGACATATTCTTCATAAAACTCATAATATGGCGTAATAATCGGGCCGTTTGATGTGTTTAATCATAAGAAAGTGTCTTGTGCGAACGAGAAAGTATATTGTGCGCACGAGAAACTTTCTCGTGCACGAAATACATCTTGTGCGCACAAGTTAATAAAGCGTGGCCTCGTTTTATTTATGTTTCTCTCTATGAACCCTCCAGGGCTCCGTAGGGATCACATCCGTAACAAAAGACGATGGGCAAACCTCAATAGAAGCTTTGCATTTTAAAAATGACATTCAGTACAACCCTACACATTATATTCACTCATTGATGGTTTGAAAAGTATTTGTTACTAGTTGTTGAAGTTCTACAAAGTGTTAACATATAATATATATTAAACTACCCAACAGAATAGAAGATCATTTGAATTGTTTCCCTCTCTTAACATTTGGAATGTATTTACTTGTAATTCTCAGATCTGAGTTGCAGTAGCTTAAAAGTGTGTAAAGCAGAGGAGGAAGGTTAGCAAGTCAACAGTTCACTGATCAAATAATGTACTCCTATCCGGACTTGTTTATTCCCATCTCATCTATTTAAGCTGCACAGCACCTACAACAATAGTCTGGCACAAAAGCCACTTAACAACATCATATTGATATTATACTAACACATCTTATCTGAACATCAGATATAACTGGTCGTATATTGTCATCTGTTTCCCTGTGTTCAGTCTTTTTGCTGCTGCTGGGCGTGGCTTTTATCTTACTCAGTGAGAAACAAATAAGCATGTTTCCCAACATGTCAACATTCCTTGAGAAATCCTGTGAACACAGTCTTGTTAATGACATGCCCAGTAAGACAAAGCAAGAAGATTACAAGTTGAATGAAAGCGTCGAGGTTAACACAATGAATGTAGTTCTTAACCCTTTTGTCTTCTTCACCTTCCCCGCAGAACTCTAACCTCAGCACTCAGGATCACGAGAACATCATTGTGGTGAGTAGGAAGCTCTCGCTAGGACTTGATATTCAATGTCAAGATGAGGTTGAATATCAAAACTCAAAAGTTCCTGTTGGTTTGATTTAAAATAAATATATATATATATTCTGTCCCTTGTGTATTAGTTTGTTTGATCCAGGGAAGGTTCTTGTCTTTGTGTAAATACTCTTGTATTTCCCCTTGTTCATGTTACTGCCACAGCCCAGATGTGTACTGCTGGCTCCCTGCCAGGACTAAGAAATGTGTGTCTGTGTGTGTGTGTTTGTGTAATCAGGCCATTGCTCCTCTCCTGGAGAACAACCACCCCCCACCTGACCTGTGTGAATTCTTCTGTAAGGTGAGACAGTGTTGGAGTACACTCAGCACACAGTTTCCGTGGGACGGAGAAGCGTTCCTTTAAGTGCTTCCTGTTGTGTGTTGCAGCACTGCCGGGAGCGGCCGCGCTCCATGGTTGTGATCGAGGTGTTCACTCCTGTGGTCCAGAGAATCCTCAAACACAATATGGTGAGCAGACTAAACGGTCACAGCAGTAGGGATGCACGTGTTTAGTGGGTTCCCTTCAGTACCTGTTGTCGCTCATGTATGTGTCACTTGCTTCATTCCATCATTCCAGCAGTAGGAACAAAGTTCTGCTAAATCTGATCCAAACACTTAAAATACTAGATTAGAATAATGTGTAATATCTGTTGTGGCCATTTAGCACTCACAACAGGAAAGAATGAAACCAGTAAAACACAAACACAGATATAGTTGATCAATTATTATTTAGTTGTACAACAAACAATACTAATGAGGAAACACTGCCTTGGCTCTGGAGCAGTGGAATGGTGTGGTGGCGCTGAGTAGACATGTCACACAGCCTATGGGTTTCTAAAGGACACATGGGCAGGTCTCCTGAACGTGGACGTGTTCCAGATGTCTCCTGACGTCTTTAGGAGTAGTTCATCTCTTATCAGGATATGAACTTCCCAATGAACAGAGCACACATACGTCCTCACATGAACACAAACACTGTCCTTACGCGAACCAACACACGACCCTCCTCTACAACGACCTCTGTTCCTCCATCTCGTGGTCTATCTGGAACCACCACACGACCCTCCTCTACAACGACCTCTGTTCCTCCATCTCGTGGTCTATCTGGAACCACCACACGACCCTCCTCTACAACGACCTCTGTTCCTCCATCTCGTGGTCTATCTGGAACCAACACACGACCCTCCTCTACAACGACCTTTGTTCCTCCATCTCGTGGTCTATCTGGCACCAACACACGACCCTCCTCTACAACGACCTTTGTTCCTCCATCTCGTGGTCTATCTGGAACCACCACACGACCCTCCTCTACAACGACCTCTGTTCCTCCATCTCGTGGTCTATCTGGAACCACCACACGACCCTCCTCTACAACGACCTTTGTTCCTCCATCTTGTGGTCTATCTGGAACCACCACACGACCCTCCTCTACAACGACCTTTATTCCTCCATCTCGTGGTCTATCTGGAACCAACACACGACCCTCCTCTACAACGACCTTTGTTCCTCCATCTCGTGGTCTATCTGGAACCACCACACGACCCTCCTCTACAACGACCTCTGTTCCTCCATCTCGTGGTCTATCTGGAACCACCACACGACCCTCCTCTACAACGACCTTTGTTCCTCCATCTCGTGGTCTATCTGGAACCACCACACGACCCTCCTCTACAACGACCTCTGTTCCTCCATCTCGTGGTCTATCTGGAACCACCACACGACCCTCCTCTACAACGACCTTTGTTCCTCCATCTCGTGGTCTATCTGGAACCAACACACGACCCTCCTCTACAACGACCTTTGTTCCTCCATCTCGTGGTCTATCTGGCACCACCACACGACCCTCCTCTACAACGACCTTTGTTCCTCCATCTCGTGGTCTATCTGGAACCACCACACGACCCTCCTCTACAACGACCTTTGTTCCTCCATCTCGTGGTCTATCTGGAACCACCACACGACCCTCCTCTACAACGACCTCTGTTCCTCCATCTCGTGGTCTATCTGGAACCACCACACGACCCTCCTCTACAACGACCTTTGTTCCTCCATCTCGTGGTCTATCTGGAACCACCACACGACCCTCCTCTACAACGACCTCTGTTCCTCCATCTCGTGGTCTATCTGGAACCACCACACGACCCTCCTCTACAACGACCTCTGTTCCTCCATCTCGTGGTCTATCTGGCACCACCACACGACCCTCCTCTACAACGACCTTTGTTCCTCCATCTCGTGGTCTATCTGGCACCACCACACGACCCTCCTCTACAACGACCTTTGTTCCTCCATCTCGTGGTCTATCTGGAACCACCACACGACCCTCCTCTACAACGACCTCTGTTCCTCCATCTCGTGGTCTATCTGGAACCACCACACGACCCTCCTCTACAACGACCTCTGTTCCTCCATCTCGTGGTCTATCTGGAACCACCACACGACCCTCCTCTACAACGACCTTTGTTCCTCCATCTCGTGGTCTATCTGGAACCACCACACGACCCTCCTCTACAACGACCTCTGTTCCTCCATCTCGTGGTCTATCTGGAACCACCACACGACCCTCCTCTACAACGACCTTTGTTCCTCCATCTCGTGGTCTATCTGGAACCAACACACGACCCTCCTCTACAACGACCTTTGTTCCTCCATCTCGTGGTCTATCTGGCACCACCACACGACCCTCCTCTACAACGACCTTTGTTCCTCCATCTCGTGGTCTATCTGGAACCACCACACGACCCTCCTCTACAACGACCTTTGTTCCTCCATCTCGTGGTCTATCTGGAACCACCACACGACCCTCCTCTACAACGACCTCTGTTCCTCCATCTCGTGGTCTATCTGGAACCACCACACGACCCTCCTCTACAACGACCTTTGTTCCTCCATCTCGTGGTCTATCTGGAACCACCACACGACCCTCCTCTACAACGACCTCTGTTCCTCCATCTCGTGGTCTATCTGGAACCACCACACGACCCTCCTCTACAACGACCTCTGTTCCTCCATCTCGTGGTCTATCTGGCACCACCACACGACCCTCCTCTACAACGACCTTTGTTCCTCCATCTCGTGGTCTATCTGGCACCACCACACGACCCTCCTCTACAACGACCTTTGTTCCTCCATCTCGTGGTCTATCTGGAACCACCACACGACCCTCCTCTACAACGACCTCTGTTCGTCCATCTCGTGGTCTATCTGGACAGTGCTCAGTGATGAGCACTTGGAACATTCAAATGTATCGAGCGTAACAGTGCCAGATTTGGCTTTGATCTCATTTCCATCCCTCGCATAAAACATTTAAGAAAATTACATTTTACAAACATAGCAAAAACAAAATACATGATAGGCAAAAGGTACAAAAGAGCAAGAGCAGCACACACAAGTATTTACCACATGGCAGTACAATGTAGCAGCTACGACAAGTGCAGGAGGAGATACAAGAGCTGCCTGAAGTGCAGGAGGAGACACAAGAGCTGCCTGAAGTGCAGGAGGAGACACAAGAGCTGCCTGAAGTGCAGGAGGAGACACAAGAGCTGCCTGAAGTGCACAAGGAGACACAAGAGCTGCCTGAAGTGCAGGAGGAGACACAAGAGCTGCCTGAAGTGCAGGAGGAGATACAAGAGCTGCTTGAAGTGCAGGAGGAGATACAAGAGCTGCTTGAAGTGCAGGAGAGATACAAGAGCTGCCTGAAGTGCAGGAGGAGATACAAGAGCTGCCTGAAGTGCAGGAGGAGATACAAGAGCTGCCTGAAGTGCACGAGAAGATACAAGAGCTGCCTGAAGTGCAGGAGGAGATACAAGAGCTGCCTGAAGTGCACGAGAAGATACAAGAGCTGCCTGAAGTGCAGGAGGAGATACAAGAGCTGCCTGAAGTGCAGGAGGAGACACAAGAGCTGCCTGAAGTGCACGAGAAGATACAAGAGCTACCTGAAGTGCAGGAGAAGACACAAGAGCTGCCTGAAGTGCACGAGAAGACACAAGAGCTGCCTGAAGTGCAGGAGGAGATACAAGAGCTGCCTGTAGTGCAGGAGGAGATACAAGAGCTGCCTGAAGTGCACGAGAAGATACAAGAGCTGCCTGAAGTGCAGGAGGAGACACAAGAGCTGCCTGAAGTGCACGAGAAGATACAAGAGCTGCCTGAAGTGCAGGAGGAGATACAAGAGCTGCCTGAAGTGCAGGAGGAGACACAAGAGCTGCCTGAAGTGCACGAGGAGACATGGAGAGGGTCTCGGCTGGGAGGCTGCTCCACAACGAGCTGCCTTTCATTGATAGAACATTTTGTCCGAAAGTGGTCCGTCTGCGGTGGACCTCACAGTCTCCTCTGGGTTCTGACCCAGTGCAGCGTCCAGTGGGTTCTGTGGACGAGTTCCCCTGAGGGGGGGGGCAGTCCATGTAAACATTTATAAAGAAAACACGTACTTTTAAAAGACTTAAAATGGTCAAAACTCAGTAAGTGGTGCGTCTCCAGGACGGTACGGAGGTGGCACGACGTGTCTCCAGGACGGTACGGAGGTGGCACGACGTGTCTCCAGGACGGTACGGAGGTGGCACGACGTGTCTCCAGGACGGTACGGAGGTGGCACGACGTGTCTCCAGGACGGTACGGAGGTGGCACGACGCGTCTCCAGGACGGTACGGAGGTGGCACGACGCGTCTCCAGGACGGTACGGAGGTGGTACGACGTGTCTCCAGGATGGTACGGAGGTGGCACGACGTGTCTCCAGGACGGTACGGAGGTGGCACGACGCGTCTCCAGGACGGTACGGAGGTGGCACGACGCGTCTCCAGGACGGTACGGAGGTGGTACGACGTGTCTCCAGGACGGTACGGAGGTGGTACGACGTGTCTCCAGGACGGTACGGAGGTGGCACGACGGTACGGAGGTGGCACGACGTGTCTCCAGGACGGTACGGAGGTGGCACGACGTGTCTCCAGGACGGTACGGAGGTGGGACGACGTGTCTCCAGGACAGTACGGAGGTGGCACGACGTGTCTCCAGGACGGTACGGAGGTGGCACGACGCGTCTCCAGGACGGTACGGAGGTGGCACGACGCGTCTCCAGGACGGTACGGAGGTGCCAGGACGATACGGTGGTGGCACGACGCGTCTCCAGGACGGTACGGAGGTGGCACGACGTGTCTCCAGGACGGTACGGAGGTGGCACGACGCGTCTCCAGGACGGTACGGAGGTGGTACGACGCGTCTCCAGGACGGTACGGAGGTGGCACGACGCGTCTCCAGGACGGTACGGAGGTGGCACGACGCGTCTCCAGGACGGTACGGAGGTGGTACGACGCGTCTCCAGGACGGTACGGAGGTGGCACGACGCGTCTCCAGGACGGTACGGAGGTGGCACGACGTGTCTCCAGGACGGTACGGAGGTGGCACGACGCGTCTCCAGGACGGTACGGAGGTGGCACGACGCGTCTCCAGGACGGTACGGAGGTGGCACGACGCGTCTCCAGGACGGTACGGAGGTGGCACGACGTGTCTCCAGGACGGTACAGAGGCTGTGGCTCTCTGTCAAAACACCTGGATAGCTCTCTCGTACAGCTGTTCTCTGGGTTCAGGTTTGTGGCACGAGCGCACCACCAGGTTGTAAAACAGTATTCGATGGGGGATAGAATCACGCAGTGGAGGTGTGACTTTGCAGCATTGACAGTTAAGAAAGGTCTGATTTGTTTAACATGTTGCAAGTTCAATTGAATGGTACTGGATACTTTGTTTATCATGATCGAATCAGCCTCTTTATACGTCCTCTCACATCGGGGCAGTCCTACTGAACGTGGGTCCATCTGCTGATGACTAGCAAAGAGGCTCACGGGCCTCTTCTACATCTGGAGACTGTGATTCAATAACATCCAGTCATTATAGTTCTATTGAGAAGGTCCCAGACTTGACATCATGTCCGTTCCATATTCAGCATCATTCTCATTGCTTTACAAAAGGTTTAACTTGTTGTTGCTGTTTGAAGAATTATCATTTACTTTCTGAGCTGGAGGGGTTTCCTCAGACCTTCCGTCCTTGCTCAATTGAATTGAAACAGTAACCCTAAAATAAAACATACCTTTATGCTTTATTACACTCTGTGGTGAACCATAAAGTCTGGACAGGATGATGGATCGAGAAATATATCAATACTTCGACTGGCCACTAATACCAACACCTCACTTCTGTGCACAGCACCTGCACCAGTTCGGCTTATTGAAATCTGAGGCTTCTCCAGTTTGTGTCTTCACTGCTGTCTGCACGCATTGGAAGTTGCTTTATATACAAGCATTAGCCGACTGAATTGTAGTGTCAAATAATTGTAAAATATACATTTTACGAATGTATGAATTATTTCCTGGAGCGCCCCCCGTGATATCTCCAATTGAACACTTTGGATTCCAGGACGTTATCTTAAAGTTCTGTCTTTTTTTCTTTACATTTTTTTGTTTATATCTTGGCAGGATTTTGGAAAGTGCCCTCGACTGCGTCTCTTCACGCAGGAGTACATCCTGGCTCTGAACGAGCTCAATGCGGGGATGGAGGTAGTCAACAAGTTCGTCCACAGGTGAGAACATGCCATGCACAAAATCAAACTTGTGCTGCCCTGCTGGCTCACGTTCAGACATGTAATCAAGTATCAGTCACGGAAAGTTTGAATCCATGTCGATGGTGTATTACTGATGAATATACGTTTGACCAAATCAAAACATTCTGATTTTTAAATTGATCAAACTGAAACACCCAATATTGCTAAGTGTTTCCAAAGTAGCTAGCAGCAGCCGTTCCAACAGCTGTACAGCGTAGCTGAAAGTCTCTAAGTCTAGTCTCCAACACCGACCAGTCTCTCTGGGCCTCCTCCAAAGCCACAACCCTAAAACTATCACTATGTGTGCAGCAAACCTTTGATCCTCAGGGTCCAGAGGGTTCTGACCACATGTGAAGTCAATCAGATGGAATGTGTGGAAGGACCTGGATAGTTTCACTAGGCCCTCAAACTGCAATGAATTTTAGGAAGGATAAGAAAACATATCCCTCCAGTTTCCAAAGGGTCCTTGGACCTGAGGTTGTGTGTGCTCACTGCTCGGACCCTAGATATACTGAGGTTGTGTGTGCTCACTGCTCGGACCCTAGATATACTGAGGTTGTGTGTGCTCACTGCTCGGACCCTAGATATACTGAGGTTGTGTGTGCTCACTGCTCGGACCCTAGATATACTGAGGTTGTGTGTGCTCACTGCTCGGACCCTAGATATACTGAGGCTGTGTGTGCTCACTGCTCGGACCCTAGATATACTGAGGTTGTGTGTGCTCACTGCTCGGACCCTAGATATACTGAGGTTGCGTGTGCTCACTGCTCGGACCCTAGATATACTGAGGTTGTGTGTGCTCACTGCTCGGACCCTAGATATACTGAGGTTGTGTGTGCTCACTGCTCGGACCCTAGATATACTGAGGTTGCGTGTGCTCACTGCTCGGACCCTAGATATACTGAGGTTGTGTGTGCTCACTGCTCGGACCCTAGATATACTGAGGTTGCGTGTGCTCACTGCTCTGACCCTAGATATACTGAGGTTGCGTGTGCTCACTGCTCGGACCCTAGATATACTGAGGTTGCGTGTGCTCACTGCTCGGACCCTAGATATACTGAGGTTGTGTGTGCTCACTGCTCGGACCCTAGATATACTGAGGTTGTGTGTGCTCACTGCTCGGACCCTAGATATACTGAGGTTGTGTGTGCTCACTGCTCGGACCCTAGATATACTGAGGTTGCGTGTGCTCACTGCTCGGACCCTAGATATACTGAGGTTGCGTGTGCTCACTGCTCGGACCCTAGATATACTGAGGCTGTGTGTGCTCACTGCTCGGACCCTAGATATACTGAGGTTGTGTGTGCTCACTGCTCGGACCCTAGATATACTGAGGTTGTGTGTGCTCACTGCTCGGACCCTAGATACAACACAAGATGTTTTCTTTGTGGGAGACAGGGGAGACTTCATTACGTACATTAGGTGATCATGCCTGTTCTGAATGTTCTGTTTAGATATGCAAAAGGAGCATTATGTAATGCTCCTTTTGTGAACGTATCATACATGCACAGATGCAAGGGCTGCTTGGAGATGAAACACCTGGGTGTTGAGGAAGCTTTTCTTTTTGTGAAAAGAAAGTTACGGAAGCAAAAAAGCCCAAATGATCCAAATTGTACATTTAGTGTCTTGACTTAAAGCTGCATGAGTTGTACACAGCTGTGTGTGTGTGTGTGTGTGTGTGTGTGTGTGTGTGTGTGTGTGGTGTGTGTGTGTGTGTGTGTGTGTGTGTGTGAGTGTGTGTGTGTGTGTGTGTGTGTGTGTGTGTGTGTGTGTGTGTGTGTGTGTGTGTGTGTGTGTGTGTGTGGTGTGTGTGTGTGTGTGTGTGTGTGTGTGTGTGTGGTGTGTGTGTGTGTGTGTGTGTGTGTGTGTGTGTGTGTGTGTGTGTGTGTGTGTGGTGTGTGTGTGTGTGTGAGGGATGCCGAACAGCAGAGGGTTGGATCATGGTAGCTAACAGCAGCATGTGTTGCAGCATGCACGGGCCCACCGGGCAGTGCCCCCACCCCCGGGTCCTGCCCAACCTGGTGGCTGTGTGCCTCGCCGCCATTTACTCCTGTTACGAGGAGTTCATCAACAGGTCAGTAAACACACACACACACACACACACACACACACACACACACACAGACACACACACACAGACACACACACACACACACACACACACACACACACACACACACACACACACACACACACACACACAGACAGAGAGACAGACAGACAGACAGACAGACAGACAGACACACACACACAGACACAGACACACACACAGACAGATAGACAGGCAGGCAGGCAGGCAGACAGACAGACACACACACAGACAGGCAGGCAGGCAGGCAGGCAGGCAGGCAGGCAGGCAGGCAGGCAGGCAGGCAGGCAGGCAGGCAGGCAGGCAGGCAGGCAGGCAGGCAGGCAGGCAGGCAGGCAGGCAGGCAGACGGACGGTGGCTCAGGTGATAGGGAGCAGCTGCCTCTCAGGCGACAGTATTCTGCAGCAGTGTTTCCGTGTGTGAAAGATGACATGTCATTGGTCAAGGCAGCTTCTCCTATTTTTCTCCAATTTGATCTTTTTAAGTTTTTACATTGTAATCCCTTTAGAAATGTAACAGTTATCCATTGTTTGTATCCTGTTTAAATAATATCCTGGAGTTTAGGCGTGTAATCCGTTGGAAGGGCATGGCTGCCATCATTGTAGTGGTCTCTTGATCTTTTTCAGGGCTATATATATATCTGATATAGCTGTGATGAACCACATCATGGGCTGCATTATCTCATTAGCAGCCTTTGCCCCAAGGAGCATCCTTCTTAGTTCACTTTTCCAGAACTCAAAGACACAAAGGGCGTCACTCGGGCAGCCATCTCTCCTGGCTCGTATCACTGCTGTCCCTGACACTGGATGGCCCTGATTGAGTGTGGTCTTTGTGTTGGGTGTAACCTCTCCCCTCCCCCTCTCTGCAGTCGGGACAACTCCCCCAGCCTGAAGGAGATCAGGAACGGCTGCCAGCAGCAGAACGAACGCAAGCCACCCATGCCGCTGCGCCTGCTGCGCCCTGAGCCTCCGACACCTCCGCCTGCCACCGTCCTACCCATCTCTGGTACCCCCAGTACTCCTCAGCCGCCTCCTCCTGCCCCCTCAAACCCCACCCCGTCCATTCCTATCTCCTTCCCCACACCCTCCCTGCCCCTCTCCCCTCCTCCCTCCGTCGTCAACTCAAGTGAGATCCTGGTGGAGCTGGAGCGCAACAACAACTCGGCCAACAGCAGGCAGAAGGGCGGGCCATCGGGGGGCGACAGTGAGCCCAACCTGATCGACTGCCTGCTGGTCAGCCCGGCGCTCAGCACCCTGTCCATCCAGCTGCCGGCGCAGGCTGACCGCGTGCTGGGCTGCTTCGCGCTCATCCTCAAGATGCTGTGAGTTCAAACATCGCTACACATCATGACACACACTCGATTCCTATGGCTTTGATCCGATACGCAACTGATATATTCTAAGAGTCATCTGAGAACTAGAGCTGCCCACTAAGCAGTTAGAACGTGTTTCCAGAACAACATGAGAGGGTAGACGGTGCTGTTAAAGCCTAACACCATTCAAGGATCCTTGCTGGCCGCTTCAGGGACGGTAGAGTCCACCTGTCTGAAGAACGTACTGGAAGCTAGCAAATTGATGCTGTGGACCGTCTGCTGCAGTCTGCTCATAATAAAGAGGTGACAGTGTAGTAGGTCATTAGTGCAGTGCCTGCTCCAGTGGCACGTGCGCTGAGACCGTATTAGAGACGTGCATCGTTTCAGCTACAGAAGGAACCTAGCCAGCAGCACGTGCGCTGAGACCGTATTAGAGACGTGCATCGTTTCAGCTACAGAAGGAACCTAGCCAGCAGCACGTGCGCTGAGACCGTATTAGAGACGTGCATCGTTTCAGCTACAGAAGGAACCTAGCCAGTGGGCCACCATGCTCTTGGTTCCCTTTGCCCCGCTCCCACTGTTACCTAACTGAGACCGTTGTGTTTAATGAGTTCTCAAGTCAACACGCAGCACGTCTGTTAAAGCTTCTACTCAGAAAAGATGCAGGCAGATGCGTAGTGAAGGAAGCGGTCCCATTGGGTCCGGTGACAGCCCTGGTGCTGTCCTCCACAGCCTGAAGGTGTGTGTGAGTGTCTTTGTGTAGGATGTAGGCGTGGCACCACAGGACGGCGCGACGCGACGCCGTCACAGCGTCACTGAACTCATAGTCACACGGTCTCAGCGCTGCTGACCCAGCTGCTCCACCTCCGCAGGCTGCACCCTGCTCTTCACTGTAACCTCCGCAGGCTGCACCCTGCTCTTCACTGTAACCTCCGCAGGCTGCTCCCTGCTCTTCACTGTAACCTCCCCAGGCTGCTCCCTGCTCTTCACTGTAACCTCCGCAGGCTGCACCCTGCTCTTCACTGTAACCTCCCCAGGCTGCTCCCTGCTCTTCACTGTAACCTCCGCAGGCTGCACCCTGCTCTTCACTGTAACCTCCCCAGGCTGCTCCCTGCTCTTCACTGTAACCTCCGCAGGCTGCTCCCTGCTCTTCACTGTAACCTCCGCAGGCTGCACCCTGCTCTTCACTGTAACACTGACATCTTCTCTGCTTCATTGTGCACCTTGTTGTCTCTTCAGGTCTGACTATGATGACTGGAGACCTGCCCTGGCCAGTCTGCTGCAGCCCATCCCCTTTCCTAAAGAGTGAGTACCCTCCCCCTGCACCTGCCTCTGGGGTGCATGCTTGTTTCTCAGAGGATACTGTTGGGGCTTCTTCTGACGTGGACGAGGCTCCTTACCATGCCCCGGGGGGGATGCGCTGGGCTGCTTGGCTTTCCCTCCACAGAGAGTGCCCTTTAATTGGTCTACTGTGATTGGCTGGCTGCTCCAGAGCTGCTTCATTAGGGTTGACTGGGGGAGCGCTTGTTGTTTCTCCAGCAGCGGGTGCACCTGTTACTCACCTGCGCACAGGTGCCTGGTCGCTGGCTTCAGACGTCATTAGGAAAGCAACAATACTCCCCAGCACCCTGCAGAGGACACGCTGAGTCACATCAGTTCCACTCACTGGCCCTAATCAGCTTACATCAGTCTGCACACACACACACACACACACACACACACACACACACACACACACACACACACACACACACACACACACACACACACACACACACACACACACACACACACACACACACACACACACACACACACACACACACACACACACACACACACACACACACACACATACACACACACACATACATGCTGTCCGTCTGTAGGGTGCCCTGAACACAACAGCACCATGCTGGGACTTCTGCAAATACTTCTAAATGTTTACTGTATTAAAGGGAAATGGAAACACTTTTCAAACTGCTTTCCATGTGACAATATTCCCATTAGGAAATGTATTTATCTAGTCTATTTCCAATGTAAACGATCGAGATACGCAAATTTACTTTTTGAAATACGTGCCTAATGACCATGGGCGCTTCCATTGCTCCGGGACTTTCCCAGTGACGTCACTGAGTGGGTACGCTTCCTGGGCCAAAGCTCAATAACAAACAACATGGCGTGCAATGCACCAGTAGTTTACATTACAAGAAAACGGTCGTCGTCAGGAGTTTATTGTATTGCCCCAGGCTGCACAAATGGATTTTATACGAAGAAGGAAGAATACATTTCCATAGGCTGCCACTAAAGGATGAGAAGCTGCTCAAAGTCCAGTCTGGATGCCTGGTTCAATACAAAACATCGGATTTGAAGCCAGGATCTGTTCCCACAATATTCCATTTTTCAACGTATGCAGTCGGGAACACCGACCGTCCCAGCACGTGGCCGCGCAAGACAATGACAGTGTCAACAAACGTGAAGTTCGAGCCACCAAACGAGTTGCTTCAGCTGCCGAGAGAGAGGTAAATATTGCAGCAATACCAGATTACTAGCTCACACATGTATTTACTGACACAGTGTGACCTTATTAATTAACGCAATCGCGTCTAAACTAAATGGTAGCTATTATTATGACGTACAATAGAGAATTGGGGGTGTTCTATAGCTCAACTAATTACACTGGCATACACACGCTCATCTGTCGAAAACAGCCCTAAAAAGGCTAGTATTGCTGGACTAGGTGTTCAATGGATGGTATTGCAGGACCCAGAGCGCACGGAGCACAGAGCGGACAGCAGATAACGGAATTGCAGTTGTATTGCTAATAGATTATCAGAACATTTCAAAGGGGACACAGCCCCATTGGATATTAACCTATGGATTAACTACATCATCGTTTTTATCGTTGTAATGCCATTGAAGACCAGTTTAGACCAGACAAAGAGGAAGGTAAGCCGTTAGCCTGGCGTATGTTAGTACCTAGCGCCACTTGTTTTGATGTACGTTTTTGTTGATAACCTCGCGAGTTTGTATCTTTCAGTGTTGAGGTGGGCACCGTTAGATTCTGTGTCTCCTTGCGATCATAAACGATGTGTTGGATGTGCGGCTAGGATAAGTAATAAGGGAGCTAGGAGTGATTTTCGGTGCAGTAATAGGTTAGCATTTTTCGCTCGGGGCTAATTCAGAGGCTCACTGTTAGCATTGTGTATTCCGGATCGTATGCCACTCTATTCGACCGAATCGGTTCATAAGCATAGGCCATGGGATGCCTGGTAACTGTAGATGCTTCCACATCAATGTCATCTCCCGACGAATAGTCAAATTCATCGTTCAAAACGTCGATCTCATTGCAAAATTCCTCCATCGCTGCCATATCTGCTACGTTGTGTATGGATACCCGGAGCGAAGACCCATCCAGTGACGTCACCATGTGGGACTCCCCTAATGGCGGCGGCCTGGTCCCGGAATTCCCCACCCAGCCGGCGGATAATTAATTTTCTTTTGGCGAGTAATATCATATACAATAAATATTACGATCAATATCCATTGTAAAATGAATAAACTACCGGAATATTATAACTGTAGTTGGTGTTTCCTTTCCCCTTTAAAAGACCAGTCCAACATTTGGACAGTATGTTTTTTTTATTTCGTGCCCATAGTCAGATGAAAAGATTGGGACCAAGAGCTCAGCATAATGTCCAGAAACAGGGGTCAACAGCTGGGCTGGCTCAATCCACCTATCAGCACCTCTCAGCACCTCTCAGCACCTCTCAGCACCTCTCAGCACCTCTCAGCTCACACATGAAACCATTTCTGGTTGACAAAGACTTAATGTGTAAAACAATACATTGTAATGATGAGTTATTGGACCATGTCTTGGCTGGGGTAGGTTAGTAAAGCGTGTCTTGGCTGGGGTAGGTCAGTAAAGCGTGTCTTGGCTGGGGTAGGTTAGTAAAGCGTGTCTGGGGTAGGTTAGTAAAGCGTGTCTTGGCTGGGGTAGGTTAGTAAAGCGTGTCTTGGCTGGGGTAGGTCAGTAAAGCGTGTCTTGGCTGGGGTAGGTTAGTAAAGCGTGTCTTGGCTGGGGTAGGTCAGTAAAGCGTGTCTTGGCTGGGGTAGTTAGTAAAGCGTGTCTTGGCTGGGGTAGGTCAGTAAAGCGTGTCTTGGCTGGGGTAGGTTAGTAAAGCGTGTCTTGGCTGGGGTAGGTCAGTAAAGCGTGTCTTGGCTGGGGTAGTTAGTAAAGCGTGTCTTGGCTGGGGTAGGTTAGTAAAGCGTGTCTTGGCTGGGGTAGGTTAGTAAAGCGTGTCTTGGCTGGGGTAGGTTAGTAAAGCGTGTCTTGGCTGGGGTAGGTTAGTAAAGCGTGTCTTGGCTGGGGTAGGTTAGTAAAGCGTGTCTTGGCTGGGGTAGTTAGTAAAGCGTGTCTTGGCTGGGGTAGGTTAGTAAAGCGTGTCTGGGGTAGGTTAGTAAAGCGTGTCTTGGCTGGGGTAGGTTAGTAAACCGTGTCTTGGCTGGGGTAGTTAGTAAAGCGTGTCTTGGCTGGGGTAGGTTAGTAAACCGTGTCTTGGCTGGGGTAGTTAGTAAAGCGTGTCTTGGCTGGGGTAGTTAGTAAAGCGTGTCTTGGCTGGGGTAGGTCAGTAAAGCGTGTCTTGGCTGGGGTAGTTAGTAAAGCGTGTCTTGGCTGGGGTAGTTAGTAAAGCGTGTCTTGGCTGGGGTAGTTAGTAAAGCGTGTCTTGGCTGGGGTAGGTTAGTAAAGCGTGTCTTGGCTGGGGTAGTTAGTAAAGCGTGTCTTGGCTGGGGTAGTTAGTAAAGCGTGTCTTGGCTGGGGTAGGTCAGTAAAGCGTGTCTTGGCTGGGGTAGGTCAGTAAAGCGTGTCTTGGCTGGGGTAGTTAGTAAAGCGTGTCTTGGCTGGGGTAGGTTAGTAAAGCGTGTCTTGGCTGGGGTAGTTAGTAAAGCGTGTCTTGGCTGGGGTAGGTTAGTAAAGCGTGTCTTGGCTGGGGTAGTTAGTAAAGCGTGTCTTGGCTGGGGTAGGTTAGTAAAGCGTGTCTTGGCTGGGGTAGTTAGTAAAGCGTGTCTTGGCTGGGGTAGGTCAGTAAAGCGTGTCTTGGCTGGGGTAGGTTAGTAAAGCGTGTCTTGGCTGGGGTAGTTAGTAAAGCGTGTCTTGGCTGGGGTAGGTTAGTAAAGCGTGTCTTGGCTGGGGTAGGTTAGTAAAGCGTGTCTTGGCTGGGGTAGTTAGTAAAGCGTGTCTTGGCTGGGGTAGGTTAGTAAAGCGTGTCTTGGCTGGGGTAGTTAGTAAAGCGTGTCTTGGCTGGGGTAGTTAGTAAAGCGTGTCTTGGCTGGGGTAGTTAGTAAAGCGTGTCTTGGCTGGGGTAGTTAGTAAAGCGTGTCTTGGCTGGGGTAGGTTAGTAAAGCGTGTCTTGGCTGGGGTAGTTAGTAAAGCGTGTCTTGGCTGGGGTAGTTAGTAAAGCGTGTCTTGGCTGGGGTAGTTAGTAAAGCGTGTCTTGGCTGGGGTAGTTAGTAAAGCGTGTCTTGGCTGGGGTAGTTAGTAAAGCGTGTCTTGGCTGGGGTAGTTAGTAAAGCGTGTCTTGGCTGGGGTAGTTAGTAAAGCGTGTCTTGGCTGGGGTAGTTAGTAAAGCGTGTCTTGGCTGGGGTAGTTAGTAAAGCGCTGTGCTGGCAGTTGCGCCCGTGTCGGGTCACCTTGCTGTAGCGGACAGGAAGCCCCGTGGTCCAGGTGGGTGCAGGCAGGGTGCAAAGCAGTGTCTGGGACTGGGGTAGTTAGTAAAGCGTGTCTTGGCTGGGGAGTGTTAGTAAAGCGTGCTTGGCTGGGAGAGTCTGTCTAACCCTTAGGGAGGGGTGGGGGGGGAGTAGAAAGTCCCGTCCGGAGTAGAAAGCGTGTCTGGCGGGGGTAGTAGAAAGGTCCCTCGGCGGGGTAGTAGAAAGGTGTCTCGGCTGGGGAGTTAGTAAAGCGTATCTGGCTGGGGAGTAGTAAAGTCGCTCTGGCTGGGGTAGTAGAAAGCGTGTCTGGCTGGGGTAGTTAGTAAAGTGAGGAAAGTCCCTCCGGAGGGGGAGAAAGTCCCTCCGGAGGGGGAGAAAGTCCCTCCGGAGGGGGAGAAAGTCCCTCCGGAGGGGGAGAAAGTCCCTCCGGATGGGTCACGGTGACGAGTGTCTTTGTAGACGCTCGTCCTCAAGCGGGAGGCTTCCGGGTTAGGGCGCAGGAAGTGCTTCTGGATTTCCACAATACAAGAGTGACATGTAAATAAGAATCTGCGGCTAAAACAGAGAAGAATGCATGAAGTGAACCTCGTATAGTGTCTGACCCTCTCTCTTCGTCTCCTCCGCAGGGCCCTTGCACATGCCAAGTTCACTAAGTAAGTAACTGGTATATAATAACCCATTCTGCACACATGTAGTACGGGTCCACTCTGAAACATGGTCTTCTGTCTCTGTCTGATAGGGAACTGAAGTATGTCATTCAGAGGTTTGCTGAGGACCCGAGGCAGGAGGTGAGTGTGTGTTCTGCAGCTTTGCCTCTGGCTCACAGAAGCTGTTCTGATGGGACCAACAGAACCTCTCTGTGTCCCGTCAGGTCCACTCCTGCCTGCTCAGCGTGCGCTCGGGTAAAGACGGCTGGTTCCAGCTCTACAGTCCGGGGGGGGTGGCCTGCGATGACGACGGAGAGCTGTTTGCCAGTATGGTGAGTGCCAGCCTTCTGCTCCAGTCCGACAGCGAGGCCTGGGTCAGTGAGCGTTCACACCAGGCCTCCAGGAGCTTCCTACCTGAGCTCATCTGTTGAGCGGGAGCTTTCACAAAACTGCGTCTCAGGGCTTCTTAACATTTAACAACCTGTTAACGTGTCATACCCACTTAACGGGAAGAAACTCAGCTAATTGACGATATGAACCATTTTTAGCTAAACGAAACACAAGGGTAATACCAAGCCTCTGAATTAGCACCAAGCGAACAAAATGCTAACCGACTTAGCACAGAACTCACGGTAGAAATATGTTAAACTTATCGGATCTGCACAAACAAGATATCAAATGAAAGCTGATGTCCACAGATTCTAGAGGTATCATCACTGTGCGACCAGAACTCAGGGCAGTGCAGGCGAAACCAGACAACACACAACGTAGCTTTACGGAGCCAAAACGGCCAATACGTCTTACCTTTGCTGTTTTCTGATCAAAAGTTGTGTCAATGGCATTAAAACACATAACGGCGCTGCTGAAGCTCAGTCCACTGTCTCTGTGTCACTTTGAAATGACTACTGATAACCCGTCATAACATTTTTGTCAAAAACTGAGATTTCATATAGTGTGTGAGAGCTACAACCCAGCTTCCGGTTTGGGGCATTCTGGCTGCGCATCACTCATTCACTAATGGTAATGTTTGGATGGATTTAGGAACTTCTCGATTCTATTGGCTCTAACGGTTCAAAAGAGGTGTCAATCATCAACATCGACCGAGGGGGGCCAGACATATGGCGAATCCACCCAAATGACCCCAGCAGTGATTAGAATAGACTGTTCCAAGATAATTTAATACATGTTAATGATAAACGGATATTAAAGGTTGGTCAGGGAGTCTGATAGTGTTCAGAGAATGGCTTGCTGGCCCTGACGGCCCACCACTGGGTGTTGCTGAGTTCCCCTTCTGCATCTCCACCAGGTCCATATTCTGATGGGCTCCTGCTATAAGACCAAGAAGTTCCTGCTCTCGCTGGCGGAGAACAAGCTGGGTCCCTGCATGCTGCTGGCCCTGCGTGGAAACCAGACCATGGTGGAGGTAAGTATTCAGACTAGGGATGTGCATCTCCATCACTGAGGGCCGATGCGATGCGCATCTCGATACGTTGCTACGATACGATTAACGATACATTTGAAACACCAGGCGATGCGATACCGTTCGATACGATTTGATTCAACATTATGCGATACGGGCCGATACGATGCGATTCAACACGACGCAAAATAATGATACTTCAATATGGTACGACAGAGGATTTCGTTTTATTTCTTATATGCAGCAAATCATAAAGCTCTCCAGAGTACCATGGTATAACACCTCACAGTTAAACACTGTGAGGATGCATTGGTCATGATTAACAATGTGCACATAACAGCTACCACAGTGCTGTAACGCTCATCCAGCTGCTGCCTGATGTGCTGAACGCTCATCCAGCTGCTGCCTGATGTGCTGAACGCTCATCCAGCTGCTGCCTGATGTGCTGAACGCTCATCCAGCTGCTGCTTGATGTGCTGAACGCTCATCCAGCTGCTGCCTGATGTGCTGAACGCTCATCCAGCTGCTGCTTGATGTGCTGAACGCTCATCCAGCTGCTGCCTGATGTGCTGAACGCTCATCCAGCTGCTGCCTGATGTGCTGAACGCTCATCCAGCTGCTGCCTGATGTGCTGAACACTCATCCAGCTGCTGACCCACCAGTGAGCAGGAAGCAGTGGGTTCTATATGAACAATAAAGAATACAAAGAACCTTTCTCAGACAGGTATTTCATAACTGCTGACAGTGAGGAAGACATTTACACTATGATTGGCCGTCACATGCTGCTGTAAACTAAACACCACTCTCTGACAGAACACCTCACTCATGCCCCTTTCACACCAGCGCCTTTTCAGCTCCGGCTCGGAGCTAGAGCCTGAAAAGCGCCGGGTTTTCCTGTTCACACCGCAGCGGCGCCGGCTCTTAGCTCCGGAATCCGGTTCACTTCCAGCTCCAAAAAATTGTCGGTCTAGAGGCAAGAGCTTTGGAGCTAAGAGGCGACGCCGCTTACGTCTCTCTTACGTCGAGGCGTGCAGGAAACTAAACCCACCTCCCTGAACATGGGTCGACTGTCAGCCTGCCTACAAGCAGTAGTGCCTATAAACACACTTTATAAAGTCAGGCAGCACTAACCAGGCTTCGTGTGGTTCTGTTTATCTGTACCTTACTTTGACCGTTCACTGTTATCGATCATTGTGGAGAGAGGCAGACGTGTTGTTTTGTATTATTGCAGCTATCGGATGCAAGTAGTCAGTTTAGCTTCGGTTGCTATGCCAACATCACCCGTTTTATACCAGAGAAACTTTCATAACAGCGTTGTGATACCAAACAGTGTCAATTCAGACTGACACACATTCACTTGGGCTAAGGGGAACTGGGGATATGCATCAGCTGCTTGTGTGAGTCGGACAGTGAATACTTTAGAGCGGCCGCTGCAGTGTGAGCTAACGGGAGCTAACGGGAGAATACACTCCCGTGGAAGAGCAGCCAGCACTGCAGCGGTCGGTACATGCTGCAGAAACACATTAATAAACAATGAACCACGGCACTCTGGAGCAAAGCATAAGGTTGGAGAAGTCGTTATTCAATTTATTCTGGCTTCGTGTGATTAAAAGCAACACGATCATCGACCAGACGCAGTTGTTGTTGTTGTTGTTGTGAGCGCCGTAACGCCGTTGGGGAGCAAATCAGCGATGTAAACGGTGACGTCATGACGCAGCAGGGGCAACTCTGGGGCGCCAGTGGGCGGTGTGCACAGAGCGGGAGCAGCCAGTGGGCGGTGTGCACAGAGCGGGAGCAGCCAGCGGGCGGTGTGCACAGAGCGGGAGCAGCCAGCGGGCGGTGTGCACAGAGCGGGAGCAGCCAGTGGGCGGTGTGCACAGAGCGGGAGCAGCCAGCGGGCGGTGTGCACAGAGCGGGAGCTGAAAGGGAAAGCGCTGGTGTGATTGAACTCATGTGTCTAACTTCCAGGTTTCTCTTTCCAGCCGCAGACCCCATGTCGCCTCTTTATGTGCGTCGCTAAGTTCCTCGGACTACTTGTGTACTTTAAAGCGGCTCGGCATCGTTTACAATTTGCGAGCGATTTTTCAAGTTGACCGTCTTTCTTGAACAATCCGAAGGGTTGCCAGACGTTTGATTTGTAGGTGTTTCTCTTTCTCCTCGACTGCGTGTGTGTTGATCGCTGAGACTCGGCCTCCGTAGTGCGAAGCAGAGATCAAAGGTCGTCTCTGCTGAGGGGATATTATATGAATGCATCGGTAAAACAACGATGCAAAGACGCTACAGTCGATGCATCACGAGTTCAACCCAAACTGTAGCCGACCCTCTCTCCGGTGCACATCTGGAACGTGTACGCCGGGGACCGAACCTTCACGTCCCTCATTCAGACCCTTAAGCCTATGTTTCTCTTTCATCCATGGAAGACCATGCTTGTTTCTATTCATTGTTTTATTAACAAACATTGTCTTTTGTTCTTGTAGTATAGTATGGTTTTTAGTATTTGTATACATGTTTGTATACTTAAGTAATTGATTTGAGTGTTGTGTGAAGACGTGTGTCGTCCTGTGTTGTGTGACCGTCCATCACACATGACCGGAGCTTTACTCCATGTGTTTCACTTCTTACTTTGCCCAACTCCAAATACTAGTATAAGCATTGATAAGACTGTTATATAACTTATAGTTTTGCTTTAAGATTGCTGTTGGTGTTAATCACTTCATTAAGAAACCATTGCCACTTTAGTGGCCGATGAAAGTGACTGCTCTTCAGTGTAATGGCACAGATCTACACGTTCGAAAGGGCTCAGAGAAAACTGACCAACACCCTGGAAACCAAACGTTTACCTTGCAGCGTGTGTGTGTTCGTGTGTGTGTTCGTGTGTGTGTTCGTGTGTGTTCAGATTCTGTGCCTGATGCTGGAGTACAACATCATTGAGAACAAAGACACGCAGCTGCAGATCATCTCCACCCTGGAGAGCACCCAGGTGGGGCTGCGCATGTACGAGCAGCTCTGTGACCGGCAGAGGGAGCTCAAAGAGCTGGTGAGACACACACACACACACACACACGCACACGCACGCACGC